>JAJHPE010000024.1:4429141-4571333 GCA_024447655.1 Carex scoparia | reverse complement strand
TAATGCGTCTACATGTGAAAAATTTTAAATTTCGAATTAATTTAATATAGAGTCAAGTGGTCAAAATAGTCCAAAAAATGAATGCATTAAAATTAATTTATAAACCTTAAACTTTTGACCACTTGACTCTATATTAAATTAATTCGAAACTTTAAATTTTTCACATGTAGACACATCACTCATTAGGTAGAAGGGTTTCAACGGTTTGGATTCATTATTCGAAGTTAATCCAATAGGTTTTTGAGTCAAGTTCACAAGAGGCTTGGTGAACTTAGGAGCACCCTAGTTCTACTCTATATATATATATATATATATATATATATATATATATATATATATATATATCTTAAATTAATATTATTATATAATCAATATTATGCTGATTGCATAACAAAATTTAAAAAAGAAAAAACAGATAAATTATATCTAGATTTAATTTTTTTGTAATGCTTATGACTAATGCGAAAGCTGGCCTTATTACACTATTGTTATTCCAATAATTAAGTGCATAGCTAATGCAAGGCTTGCACATGGATATCTCTCGTGTCGTGCATGATTAATTCATAGTCAATGGGTACAATAATATTAAAAATTACCAAGCTACCCGAGATTAACGGTTTGTAGTCCACATGCTTCATCCAAGTTGTTAACATTCTTGTCTCCAGCAATTTTAAATTTTGCATGAACACAGAATGCTACATTTTTACTAATTTTATGTATTTTTAGAAAACACTGTTTTCAGATTTATTGTATATATTTGGACTCCAAACAATAGTAAAGATTCCAAAAAAAGAGTAAAATTTGGTCTTCAAGTACATTTTAATATGGAGAATACGTTGAGCATTTCAGATCAACTATTTTAACTTTAAAATTACAAAAACAAATTAGTACCATCAAGGACTTGATTATACCACTTTCATCTTAGCCAATTTCTCTCTTTATATATATAATATTGTAAATAGCTAATTTTACAAATTAAATTAAAAAAAATATTGTCTTGTATCGGTTGAAGCACCTTCGTTAATACACTATTGATTGAGGAAGTTTAATTCTTCTATTGGTATTGTGTTTTGTAACGATAGAAGATGATTAATCTACTATCGGTATGGAACCGTTAGCAGAATCCTCGTTAATTTCATTTATCATGTTGGTCTCTTGCGGTAGGGAGTTTGTTATCACATCCATTTTTAACTCAATAGAATACTACAATTTTTAGAGACTTATTGTGAAAATTGTGAGACATCTATTTAAAGAAAGTATGTGCAAAAAAACAAATATATATGTGACGCAAATTAAGCGGTCCCGATACGATCTTGCCTGTTAAGCTCACGTATCGGTTTAGTGGTAATAGAAAAGAGAACAAAATAAAACCTCAAATAAACACACAAACTGAACTTTTTTTCTATTAAACTTCACTGCCTCTTTTGAGGTATTGATACATATTTATAGTAGAAGATAATAAAAGCTCTCATTGAAATAAAATAATGCTATTAATTTAAACTTTAGTAAATCAAGAAAATGTCCTAACTCCTATTACAAAACCGTGCAGTCAAAAGTACTTAATTTCTTTATTGCTTCATGAATTCTTGAAGTCGGTCCGTCCATGCATGCATATTTTAAATTAGCATTCAATTGAATTATGAAGACTCCTAGTTTTAAGACTCTTGAAGACCATCCATGCCATTAAATTTTAGGTTGAATAAATAAATTCTTGATTGGTTTTGATCTACTGTGGCCTTCGTGTGTTTCTGAATCAAAATCGAACATGTCTTCGAGACGCACCGCCTCAATTTGTCAACATTGTGCATTTCATTTACCAATACAGAGTTTCGATCGAATCGAATCTTTGTTGATTCGGGTACTTGACTACTATTTGTTTTTGAAATGAATATTGAATATTCTTTATTTTAGAATGGAAAGAAAAGTAAAAATCGTGGTTGCACTAGTGGAAAAATCACTTTCAGTATCGCCCTAACAGTATCGGTTCTCCGAATCAAGCGATACAAATAACATTTTGTATCGGTTAATAATAAATAAACGATACAAATTTCATTTTGTATCGGTTCCAATAAATGGCCGACACAAATTCCAGACTATTTGTATCGGTTCCTTGCTAAAGAACCGATCAGACTTTTTGTATCGGTTGTCTGCTAGGAACCGATACAAATTACAGATTTTTTGTATCGGTTCCTAGCAGACAACCGATACAAAAAGTCTGTATCGGTTCTTTAGCAAGGAACCGATACAAATTTCAGACTTTTTGTATCGGTTGTCTTCTATGAACCGATACAAAAAGTCTGTATCGGTTCTTTAGCAAGGAACCGATACAAAAAAGTCTGGAATTTGTAGCGGTTAATTAAGGGAACCGATACAAAATTAGTTTTTGTAGCGGTTAATTATGGTGAACCGATACAAAATTGTAGCTTTTATTTCCCTCCTCTCTCTGATTCACTTCACTTAGAAATTTTTCAAAGATTTTGAATTCTTCTCCCTCTCACTCCGCCGTTCAAACCCTCGGTGGGCCTCCCTCACTCCGCACTCCGCCGTTCAAATCCTCGTTTGGCCTCCCTCACTCTGCACTTGATCTCCTCCGCACTCGGCCTCCTCCGCACTCGGCCTCCCTCACTCTCTCCCTCCTTCGGTTCCGTGGCCCCCCTCTCACTCAGCCTCTTCTTTATTGGTATGTCTTACGTACTGAGCCTCTTCTTTTTGCAGTGGTGTTTGAGTTCTATGCATTGAATTGACAGGGACTGTGATTTTGGTTCTGTGAGTTGCTAGCAGCCTTGAATTGACAGGGACCTTATTGCAATTTTTATAATTTTGGGTTGGTTGTGTTAGATTCTAGCCCCTACTTTGATTTGTAAATGTGCACGATTTGATAGATTAAATGTTTTTTCAAGTTAGGGTTTAGGGTTTAGAAAATTTGCTTGTGCTTGTTTGCTTGATTTTAAGGGTTTAGGGTTTAATTTAGATATGTTAGATTGTCTTGCCAAATATAGTGACCTACTTAGATTGTCTTGTGAAGGGTTTAGGGTTTAAAATTATTCTTGTGAAATTTAGATATTTAAATTAGAATTGTGATTATGTGAATTTAGATATTGTAATTATGTGAGAATTGTTAATTTAAATTGGAATTGTGAATTTAGATATTTAAATTGGAATTGGTATTATGTGATTCTGTGATTATGTGAATTTAGTTATTGTGATTATGTGAGAATTGTGAATTTAGTTATTGGAATTGGTATCAATGTGAACTGTGCTTGATTAGTTCTCTAATTATTGTGATTATGTGAGAATTGTGAATTTAAATTGGAATTGTGAGAATTATGCTTGATTAGTTCTCTAATTCATGTATGACATAATGAATCGCTTCTTCGATAATTTTTCGTCAATAAAGGTATATATGCATTTATATTTTTCAAATGTAATCTATTGCTTCGGTTTTAAGTAAATAAATAATTAATTGCGGTCTTCTTTTACATTAAACAATGCAGGACTTTCAAGGAAACACATACTCTGTCGGAGAGATCAATGCAATTCGGCTCGAGTGGGTTAAGTTTTTCGAAAAAAGAAATATCGTAACCAAGAAGAACAGTTTAATTAATTAGGATCGAATTAGGATCGATCGATGCGATAAGTTGTAAGAAGAATTAATTGAGGTGTAATATAATTGTTATAACAATTTATGTTTTTAATTCAATTTAGGATGTGTATAATATAATTTAGGATTTGATTGATGAATGAATGCTTTTAATATAGGCCAGCCAAATGGGAGCTGGCCAGAAAAAAAAATATAATTATTTAAAATAAAATAATTTTTGGACCTTTTCTATCGGTTCATACTTAACAACCGATACAAAAAGTGTATTTGTATCGGTTCATAATTAATAACCGATACAAATACACCTTTTGTATCGGTTCATAATTAACAACCGATACAAAACGTGTATTTGTATCGGTTATTAATTATGAACCGATACAAATACACTTTTTGTACCGGTTGTTAAGTATGAACCGATACAAAAGGTCCAAAAATTATTTTATTTCTTATCCGGAATTTGATATTTGTATCGGTTCCTTTTGAATAACCGATACAAAAACTAACTTTCTGTATCGGTTGTGTAATCGATACAGATGAGTCCCGAAATTTGTGTCGTCTGGATCAGTGTCGCCCCTATGTTCGACACTGATGTGCGTTTATAACCGATACAACAGGTACTTTTTCCACTAGTGTTGGAAAGTTTCAGTGATATTTTATTGTACAAAAAAAAATAGTAAATTTTTTTTTTTATATCTACATCTACGGAAAATTTGTTCAGCTTATGCTCTAAATTGAATCATGTTAATATATACTACGCTAGGTTTGAATTAAGTTCAAACGGGTTCATCAAATTGTTTGTAAATTATAGGTCAAATGAAGCTAGCAATTAAATTATGTAATTATGGTAAGATTAACTGGATGTTCAAACTTGATTACTAGTATTTTTTTAAGCCATAATGAATATTATGATAATATTCATTACTGTAGTTAAATAATATAAAGTAAGGTCGTTCATTGTAAGGCCTAATATTCACTGTAGTGAAATTGTACTAAATAATCGATCATTACATGTGTTTATAACTTAATGCGAGTCTATTAAAATATGCTAGCAAAATAATCAAAACATACATAGGCCGGAGCCCATAATTACTATATAGAAGCGAAATTTTACAATAAAGTGGAGGGAGCAAAAAAATATAGATATATAACTATTAAATTAGGTAAAATATTTTACAAAATCAACATACATTTTAACAAATATATTCGTGCAACTATAACAAATAACATGGCGTACAACTGGTTAATAGCTCATACACTTTTGTTATACCGAGAATTAAGTGCATAGTGCCATGCATAGGCTTGCACATGGATCTCTCGTGGCGTGATTAATTTATGTATAGTCAATGGGTACGTACAATAATGAATCTTAATATACACCCAGTTAATATCAATTATTTGTCCGATATTAACGGCTTGTAGTACGTACACCATGCTTCATCCAGGTTGTCCTTAATTATATATTCCAACCTCCACATTTCAGGGATCACACATTACTACAAAAATACAGTTTGTACACGGACTTTAAATGCAGGAGCTACACGGATTTGGAAACATGTGCATTGATGGAGTGTTAGAATATCAACCATTTACATACGGATAAACGATTATACTAATCCTACACGGATTATTAATAAAGAGCCGTGTAGAAAACCTCCAGAAAGTGCACTCATGGCAAGAGAGCTAGCTACATGGTTTTTTTTAATAAATATCAGTGTAGAAATAGTCCTCCTCCACGGATTTTTAGTTAATATCCGTGTAGCTCTCCTACCATAGCTACACAGTTTTTAATAAATATTCGTGTAGGAAGACTATTCCTACATGGTTTTTAATTAATATCCGTGTAGAAATAGTATTCCTACACGGATATTTATTTAAAAATCCGTGTAACTAGGATAAGTTTTTATTGTTACCTCTTCCTACATGGATTTTCCTTAAATATCCGTATATGATTGTCTTTCTTTGTTTTTTGCTAGCCAGTAAATATATTATTGCATATAGTTTTTTTCCAAATCAGAGACAATTATTTTAAAAACTAGATTCTCAAACATAACAATTCTCAATTCATCTTGTTCTTTATACACTAATTAAATTATATCACTAAAAATTTATACAAATCCATATTGTTCATTACAAAATTCAGAAGTAAACCACCTTGCGCACATATCTCTCATATTGTCGATTTGCTCGTTGGAGTAAGCGACCTTGTTCGATCCATACTACAATTATAATTTGGTGAATTAGTTAGTAACGAGAAAAGATAGATGCAAGATCCATTATTGATATACACCTTAGAGAGGTGGGTGCTTAAGTAGAAAAAAATTCGGATTAAAAATCGGTTATGGAAATACTACTGTTTTGTAGTATATATAGTATATAATTAACACAATAGCATCAAATTCATTGTAGTGTAGTGGTATATGTGTTCTGTTGTGCTGTGTTCCTGCGGTATATGTGTCCATTCGAGAGATACATGGGCATTTTGAAAAAATACGTAAGGAACCGATATCGGCCCAAAGATAACATTATAGAAGGGTATTCTATGGAAGAGGTGGTTGAGTTTTGCACAAACTACATGACCAGTGTGTGTCCTATTGGTGTTCCAAAATCTCAATACGAGGGATGGCTCCAAGGAGTAGGGACAATCGGTTTGAAACCATAGTTGGTGACCAAGATGAACTGCAAAAGACATATTTTATTGTACTATAGAACATGGTAGATGTCGTTCCATATATAAATGAGCACATGACAATTCTTCGTCAACAGAACTACATGAGAAGTCAAAGGTGGCTTAATAACGAGCATAATTGTTATTTTGTAGGATGACTAAAAGAAAGAGTGAAATCACACCCCGTGAATGAAATTGTTAGGCTGCTGGGCCAAAGACCCCAAATTGTTGTTAGAACATTCCAAGGATACGAGATTAACAGATATACATTTTACAGTAAATTACAAAGTGATAAGAGCGCAACGCAAAATAGCGGGGTAACGTTGGTAGCGGCCACTCAAGAATGATGTTATTAAAGAAATCTGAGAGAACATTTACAGCTCTCGCCTAAGCATTCCCTTGTTCCGGTGTCAATGGGTCGAAGACCAGGGTGTTAAGGTTGATAACAACGGGTTCACACTCGTTGATTTCAACAAAGTCAGGTATGTTGATGATCCGTTCATACTCTCCAAGCAAGCCACACAGGTCTTTTATGTCGCTGACCCGAGTGATGCTAGGTCGAGCATCGTCCTATCGGGAAAAAGAAGGATTGTTGGGGTCGAAGACGTCGTCAACGAAAAAGAGTACGAGAGGCAGCAAAAGAGGTAGAAGAGAGGCAGCTAGGGAGGCAGCAAGAGAGGGAGGAGAAGACCTAAACCTTAACAAAACCGAGCTTCTTCAATAAGCAAAACAATGGTGATTTGAAAAGAGAAATGCAAAAGAAAAAGACAAGGGAGAAAGAGAGAACAGAAGTCCATTACCAAGAGAGGAAGTTGAGCACTAGAAGAGACAGCAAAGAGGGGGGTGGCGGGCCAGAGGTGAAGGTTTTTCAAAATCAGAGAAGGATAGAGGAGTCGGGACTTAGAAAATTTTGAGAGAGATTGATTTTGAACAATGTGACACCATTTCTACATGGATTTTCATTTGAAACTGTGTGCAAATATGCTTCCTACACGGCTTTTTAAAATATATCTGTGTACAAAAACATTGAGAGCTACACGGGTATTTGATAAAATATCTGTGCAGCTCTATTATTTCCTACACGGATATATAGTTAATTATCTGTGCTAGAAGCTCATCAAATAGTTATATAATGTTTTTATATATCATATTAGAAACAATCTGAATTTTAAATGTATATATGAAATTTTTGCATTAAAATTGAAATAAAAAATCTCAAATGTATATATTAAAAAAATATAATAGTCAATAATTTTTTTTTATTTCTGAATTTTAAATGCATTAAATGTATATATGAAAAATAGTAATAAAATGTATATATTAAAAAATGTTGTAATCATATTAAATTAAATAAATGTAATAGTCAATCTAATATTTAAATTAAAATAATTTTAAATCTAATAATTTATATTTAATAATAACATTTTTAAAATGTTATGTCATTCTAACAATTTATTTTTTGAAACTAATTAATATTTATAATAACTTTTTTTTATTTATATGTAAACTTATATGTAAACTAATAAAATATTTATATTTAAACAAATATTTAACCAATTTAAAAATAAATCCGAATTTCAAAAATAAAATCTAACTAAAAATTTAAGGTCTCAAGTTTAAACAAAAAAAATATTACATCAAAAATATTAAAATATATATTACATCAAAAATTAAATTAAAGGTCTCAAATATTAAAAAAAATATTACACATTGACTTTTTTCTTTCTTTTTATCTTTTTTTCACTTTTTGAACATCGGCCCATAATCCTTCGTTGCGGTCGGATCTCATGTAGTTTTCTTTGTCTTGTTCTTCAATTGTTGGTATCTCAGTTGGCATGTCGGTACAAAATGAAGGTATCTCTTCGAACTGGTCGTACTCTTCTTCGTTGATGACGTCTTCAACCCCAACAATCCTTCTTTTTCCCGATAGGACTATGCTCCACCTAGCATCACTCGGGTCAGTGACATAAAAGACCTGTGTGGCTTTCTTGGCAAGTATGAACAGATCATCAACATACCTGACTTTGTTGAAATCAACGAGTGTGAACCCGTTGTTATCAACCTTAACACCCTGGTCTTCGACCCATTGACACCGAAACAAGGGAATGCTTAGGCGAGGGCTGTAAATGAGCTCTCAAGATTTCTTTAATAACATCATTCTTGAGCGGCCGCCACCAACGTTACCCCGCTATTTTGCGTCGCGCTCTTTATCACTTTGTAATTTAGTGTAAAATGTATATCTGTTAATCTCGTATCCTTGGAATGTTCTAACAACAATTTGGGGTCCTTGGCCCAGCAGCCTAACAATTTCATTTACGGGGTGTGATTTCACTCTTTCTTTTAGTCATCCTACAAAATAACAATTGTGCTCGTTATTAAGCCACCTTTGACTTCTCATGTAGTTCTGTTGACGAAGAATTGTCATGTGCTCATTTATATATGGAACGACATCTGCCATGTGCTATAGTACAATAAAATATGTCTTTTGCAGTTCATCTTGGTCACCAACTATGGTTTCAAACCGATTGTTCCTACTCCTTGGAGCCATCCCTCGTATTGAGATTTTGGAACACCAATACACACACAGGTCATGTAGTTTGTGCATAACTCAACCACCTCTTCCATAGAATACCCTTCTATAATGCTACCTTTGGGCCGATATCGGTTCCTTACGTATTTTTTCAAAATGCCCATGTATCTCTCGAATGGACACATATACCACAGGAACACAGGACCACAGAACACATATACCACTACAATGAATTTGATGCTATTGTGTTAATTATATACTATATATACTACAAAACAGTAGTATTTCCATAACCGATTTTTAATCCGAATTTTTTTCTACTTAAGCACCCACCTCTCTAAGGTGTATATCAATAATGGATCTTGCATCTATCTTTTGTCGTTACTAACTAATTCACCAAATTATAATTGTAGTATGGATCGAACAAGGTCGCTTACTCCAACGAGCAAATCGACAATATGAGAGATATGTGCGCAAGGCGGTTTACTTCTGAATTTTGTAATGAACAATATGGATTTGTATAAATTTTTAGTGATATAATTTAATTAGTGTATAAAGAACAAGATGAATTGAGAATTGTTATGTTTGAGAATCTGGTTTTTAAAATAATTGTCTCTGATTTGGAAAAAAACTATATGCAATAATATATTTACTGGCTAGCAAAAAACAAAGAAAGACAATCCTATACGGATATTTAAGGAAAATCTGTGTAGGAAGAGGTAACAATAAAAACTTATCCTAGTTACACGGATTTTTAAATAAATATCCGTGTAGGAATACTATTTCCACACGGATATTAAATAAAAACCATGTAGGAATAGTCTTCCTACACGAATATTTATTAAAAACTGTGTAGCTATGGTAGGAGAGCTACACGGATATTAACTAAAAATCCGTGTAGGAGGACTATTTCTACACTGATATTTATTAAAAAAAACCATGAAGCTAGCTCTCTTGCCATGAGTGCACTTTCTGGAGGTTTTCTACACGGCTCTTTATTAATAATCCGTGTAGGATTAGTATAATCGTTTATCCGTATGTAAATGGTTGATATTCTAACACCCAATCAATGCACACGTTTCCAAATCCGTGTAGTTCCTTCATTTAAAGTCCGTGTACAAACTGTATTTTTGTAGTAATGTGTGATCGCTGAAATGTGGAGGTTGGAATATATAATTAAGGACAACCTGGATGAAGCATGGTGTACGTACTACAAGCCGTTAATATCGGACAAATAATTGATATTAACTGGGTGTATATTAAGATTCATTATTGTACGTACCCATTGACTATACATAAATTAATCACGCCTCGAGAGATCCATGTGCAAGCCTATGCATGGCACTATGCACTTAATTCTCGGTATAACAAAAGTGTATGAGCTATTAACCAGTTGTACGCCATGTTATTTGTTATAGTTGCACGAATATATTTGTTAAAATGTATGTTGATTTTGTAAAATATTTTACCTAATTTAATAGTTATATATCTATATTTTTTTGCTCCCTCCACTTTATTGTAAAATTTCGCTTCTATATAGTAATTATGGGCTCCGGCCTATGTATGTTTTGATTATTTTGCTAGCATATTTTAATAGACTCGCATTAAGTTATAAACACATGTAATGATCGATTATTTAGTACAATTTCACTACAGTGAATATTAGGCCTTACAATGAACGACCTTACTTTATATTATTTAACTACAGTAATGAATATTATCATAATATTCATTATGGCTTAAAAAAATACTAGTAATCAAGTTTGAACATCCAGTTAATCTTACCATAATTACATAATTTGCTAGCTTCATTTGAGCTATAATTTACAAACAATTTGATGAACCCGTATGAACTTAATTCAAACCTAGCGTAGTATATATTAACATGATTCAATTTAGAGCATAAGCTGAACAAATTTTCCGTAGATGTAGATATAAAAAAAAAAAATATTTACTATTTTTTTTTATACAATAAAATATCACTGAAACTTTCCAACACTAGTGGAAAAAGTACCAGTTGTATCGGTTATAAACGCAGATCAGTGTCGCACATAGGGGCGACACTGATCCAGGCGACACAAATTTCGGGACTCATCTGTATCGGTTACACAACCGATACAGAAAGTTAGTTTTTGTATCGGTTATTCAAAAGGAACCGATACAAATATCAAATTCCGGATAAGAAATAAAATAATTTTTGGACCTTTTGTATCGGTTCATACTTAACAACCGATACAAAAAGTGTATTTGTATCGGTTCATAATTAATAACCGATACAAATACACCTTTTGTATCGGTTCATAATTAACAACCGATACAAAAGGTGTATTTGTATCGGTTATTAATTATGAACCGATACAAATACACTTTTTGTATCGGTTGTTAAGTATGAACCGATACAAAAGGTCCAAAAATTATTTTATTTTAAGTAATTATATTTTTTTTCTGGCCAGCTCCCATTTGGCTGGCCTATATTAAAAGCATTCATTCATCAATCAAATCCTAAATTATATTATACACATCCTAAATTGAATTAAAAACATAAATTGTTATAACAATTATATTACACCTCAATTAATTGTTCTTACAACTTATCGCATCGATCGATCCTAATTAATTAAACTGTTCTACTTGGTTACGATATTTCTTTTTCGAAAAACTTAACCCACTCGAAAAATTATCAAAGAAGCGATTCATTATGTCATACATGAATTAGAGAACTAATCAAGCATAATTCTCACAATTCCAATTTAAATTCACAATTCTCACATAATCACAATAATTAGAGAACTAATCAAGCACAATTCACATTTATTCCAATTCCAATAACTAAATTCACAATTCTCACATAATCACAATAACTAAATTCACATAATGACATAATCACATAATACCAATTCCAATTTAAATATCTAAATTCACAATTCCAATTTAAATTAACATTTCTCACATAATTACAATATCTAAATTCACATAATCACATTTCTAATTTAAATATCTAAATTTCACAAGAATAATTTTAAACCCTAAACCCTTCACAAGACAATCTAAGTAGGTCACTATATTTGGCAAGACAATCTAACATATCTAAATTAAACCCTAAACCCTTAAAATCAAGCAAACAAGCACAAGCAAATTTTCTAAACCCTAAACCCTAACTTGAAAAAATATTTAATCTATCAAATCGTGCACATTTACAAATCAAAGTAGGGGCTGGAATCTAACACAACGAACCCAAAATTATAAAAGTTGCAATAAGGTGTTGGGATTTCATGTGTATGCTATATGGTGAGAATTTAAAATTTTTCTATCACCATTTGGCTCTATACACAAAAGATCTTATTTATACGACAAAAGCAAACAAGATTTTCTTCATTAAACTAATGTGTACTAAGATAAATTAATATCAACTAATTTATTGATAAAGAGAATGAAAACCTTTACCTATAGAGATTGTCAAATCTCTTGATGGAGAGAAGTCGGTTTCCCTTCTAGATCTCGTATTTTACTCGGATGCGCCTGTTGGTTCACCTTGAACCTAAACAACAAACTAACACACCTCTTAGATAGATGGATGTGAAGTTTAAAGCTTAGATCCAACCACCTAACAATGAGAGATAATAGCCTTCCTTGAACTTTTCAACCTAGGAGCAAAACCCTCAAGGATTTGGTCTAGAGAAGAGAGAAAGAGAATTTTTGGCTTTTTTGAACCTTACTGCTACAGTAATTCGGCCAAGAAAAGGAGGCAGAAAAATTTCATCAATTTTCCTTAATTACACCCCTTTAAATAGGCAAGGGGTTAGGGCTACTATTTGTGTTAAGTTTAAACTATTTACACAAAATCCACTAGTCTTATTTAGCCATTTTATCATCTTTAATCTCATCTTGTGATTGGTTCAATAAATTAATTTATGAATAAATAATATTAATAATATTAATAATATTATTCTATTATGCAATATTCTTATTATTCTTATAATGCATTTAAACATTATACCAAATAATATTTGCATAATTTCACAAATTTATTTATGGTCTAAGCATGTCATATTATAACATTTTATTTTATCATTTCATCTCATGTATTTTATCTTATACATCATTATGAAATATAAAATACTTATTGTTTCTCTTCAGTTGGTGTGACCGTACAGAGGATCTATGTCATCTTGGCAATAATATAAAACTTTATATTATTGACTATAAGAGGTTCTATCATTACATTATAGTTATCCAAACGACATAGTAATTATTTACTCAATCCACTAATTTCGTGTCTATCCTTGTCTCATGATATTATAAATAATATGCAAAATATGATCGTGTCATTTTTGCATTATATTCTTTTTCTTGGTCTCTCAAGTGAATTATAATTATAACTACATCAGTTATATTGCATGCGATATAATTCCACTTTACCAAGGGGCCCAGTAATATCATAACTCAAATAAAATGAGGGACAATGATAATATTAATATATAGATTTCTCCCGCACAAGTTGTATACAACGAACTACTATTTTATTCCTATCATAAGATAGTATTTAAATAGTAATCACATTATATACTTCTCATGTGAAAAATATATACATTCTATATCTAAGATTCTAAAGACACAATGTAAACATTAATGACACAAAACACAATCCATATAATGTTCCATTCATTTAGGTCGTGTTCAATATATAAAATACACTTTTATATATTCATGTAATTAAATGATAATCCTTTATCAACATTTATAGAACTTCAATGTACTTTAATCGACATGGCAATCTTTCTTGGTAATTAATGTTCCTACTTAATTACCACGATCGTGAACATATTTAGTGATTAAATATTTCTCATCTAAGGAGTTCTATGATTCAAGACCAAGAGCATCTTCTTGAATACTTCCAAAGATATAATATATAAATCTCAAGGAACATGAATAATAATATTCGTAATAAAATCATAAACAACACATACATTATTATTAAAAGATAACTTTCAAAACACACATCCTTCATAAGGTCCCTGTCAATTCAAGGCTGCTAGCAACTCACAGAACCAAAATCACAGTCCCTGTCAATTCAAGGCATAGAACTCAAACACCACTGCAAAAAGAAGAGGCTCAGTACGTAAGACATACCAATAAAGAAGAGGCTGAGTGAGAGGGGGGCCACGGAACCGAAGGAGGGAGAGAGTGAGGGAGGCCGAGTGTGGAGGAGGCCGAGTGCGGAGGAGATCAAGTGCGGAGTGAGGGAGGCCAAACGAGGATTTGAACGGCGGAGTGCGGAGTGAGGGAGGCCCACCGAGGGTTTGAACGGCGGAGTGAGAGGGAGAAGAATTCAAAATCTTTGAAAAATTTCTTAGTGAAGTGAATCAGAGAGAGGAGGGAAATAAAAGCTACAATTTTGTATCGGTTCACCATAATTAACCGCTACAAAAACTAATTTTGTATCGGTTCCCTTAATTAACCGCTACAAATTCCAGACTTTTTTGTATCGGTTCCTTGCTAAAGAACCGATACAGACTTTTTGTATCGGTTCCTAGCAGACAACCGATACAAAAAGTCTGTATCGGTTCTTTAGCAAGGAATCGATACAAATTTCAGACTTTTTGTATCGGTTGTCTTCTATGAACCGATACAAAAAAAGTCTGGAATTTGTAGCGGTTAATTAAGGGAACCGATACAAAATTAGTTTTTGTAGCGGTTAATTATGGTGAACCGATACAAAATTGTAGCTTTTATTTCCCTCCTCTCTCTGATTCACTTCACTTAGTAATTTTTCAAAGATTTTGAATTCTTCTCCCTCTCACTCTGCCGTTCAAACCCTCGGTGGGCCTCCCTCACTCCGCACTCCGCCGTTCAAATCCTCGTTTGGCCTCCCTCACTCCACACTTGATCTCCTCCGCACTCGGCCTCCTCCACACTCGGCCTCCCTCACTCTCTCCCTCCTTCGGTTCCGTGGCTCCCCTCTCACTCAGCCTCTTCTTTATTGGTATGTCTTACGTACTGAGCCTCTTCTTTTTGCAGTGGTGTTTGAGTTCTATGCCTTGAATTGACAGGGACCTTATTGCAATTTTTATAATTTTGGGTTGGTTGTGTTAGATTCTAGCCCCTACTTTGATTTGTAAATGTGCACGATTTGATAGATTAAATGTTCTTTCAAGTTAGGGTTTAGGGTTTAGAAAATTTGCTTGTGCTTGTTTGCTTGATTTTAAGGGTTTAGGGTTTAATTTAGATATGCTAGATTGTCTTGCCAAATATAGTGACCTACTTAGATTGTCTTGTGAAGGGTTTAGGGTTTAAAATTATTCTTGTGAAATTTAGATATTTAAATTAGAACTGTGATTATGTGAATTTAGATATTGCAATGATGTGAGAATTGTTAATTTAAATTGGAATTGTGAATTTAGATATTTAAATTGGAATTGGTATTATGTGATTATGTGATTATGTGAATTTAGTTATTGTGATTATGTGAGAATTGTGAATTTAGTTATTGGAATTGGTATCAATGTGAACTGTGCTTGATTAGTTCTCTAATTATTGTGATTATGTGAGAATTGTGAATTTAAATTGGAATTGTGAGAATTATGCTTGATTAGTTCTCTAATTCATGTATGACATAATGAATCGCTTCTTTGATAATTTTTCGTCAATAAAGGTATATATGCATTTATATTTTTCAAATGTAATCTATTGCTTCGGTTTTAAGTAAATAAATAATTAATTGCGGTCTTCTTTTACATTAAACAATGCAGGACTTTCAAGGAAACACATACTCTGTCGGAGAGATCAATGCAATTCGGCTCGAGTGGGTTAAGTTTTTCGAAAAAGAAATATCGTAACCAAGTAGAACAATTTAATTAATTAGGATCGATCGATGCGATAAGTTGTAAGAAGAATTAATTGAGGTGTAATATAATTGTTATAACAATTTATGTTTTTAATTCAATTTAGGATGTGTATAATATAATTTAGGATTTGATTGATGAATGAATGCTTTTAATATAGGCCAGCCAAATGGGAGCTGGCCAGAAAAAAAAATATAATTACTTAAAACATACATAGGCCGGATCCCATAATTACTATATAGAAGCGAAATTTTACAATAAAGTGGAGGGAGCAAAAAAATATAGATATATAACTATTAAATTAGGTAAAATATTTTACAAAATCAACATACATTTTAACAAATATATTCGTGCAACTATAACAAATAACATGGCGTACAACTGGTTAATAGCTCATACACTTTTGTTATACCGAGAATTAAGTGCATAGTGCCATGCATAGGCTTGCACATGGATCTCTCGTCGCGTGATTAATTTATGTATAGTCAATGGGTACGTACAATAATGAATCTTAATATACACCCAGTTAATATCAATTATTTGTCCGATATTAACGGCTTGTAGTACGTACACCATGCTTCATCCAGGTTGTCCTTAATTATATATTCCAACCTCCACATTTCAGCGATCACACATTACTACAAAAATACAGTTTGTACACGGACTTTAAATGAAGGAGCTACACGGATTTGGAAACGTGTGCATTGATGGGGTGTTAGAATATCAACCATTTACATACGGATAAACGATTATACTAATCCTACACGGATTATTAATAAAGAGCCGTGTAGAAAACCTCCAGAAAGTGCACTCATGGCAAGAGAGCTAGCTACATGGTTTTTTTTTAAATAAATATCAGTGTAGGAATAGTCTTCCTACACGGATTTTTAGTTAATATCCGTGTAGCTCTCCTACCATAGCTACACAGTTTTTAATAAATATTCGTGTAGGAAGACTATTCCTACATTGTTTTTATTTAATATCCGTGTAGGAATAGTATTCCTACACGGATATTTATTTAAAAATCCGTGTAACTAGGATAAGTTGTTATTGTTACCTCTTCCTACACGGATTTTCCTTAAATATCCATATAGGATTGTCTTTCTTTGTTTTTTGCTAGCCAGTAAATATATTATTGCATATAGTTTTTTTTCCAAATCAGAGACAATTTTTTTAAAAACCAGATTCTCAAACATAACAATTCTCAATTCATCTTGTTCTTTATACACTAATTAAATTATATCACTAAAAATTATACAAATCCATATTGTTCATTACAAAATTCAGAAGTAAACCGCCTTGCGCACATATCTCTCATATTGTCGATTTGCTTGTTGGAGTAAGCGACCATGTTCGATCCATACTACAATTATAATTTGGTGAATTAGTTAGTAACGAGAAAAGATAGATGCAAGATCCATTATTGATATACACCTTAGAGAGGTGGGTGCTTAAGTAGAAAAAATTTCGGATTAAAAATCGGTTATGGAAATACTACTGTTTTGTAGTATATATAGTATATAATTAACACAATAGCATCAAATTCATTGTAGTGTAGTGGTATATGTGTTCTGTGGTCCTGTGTTCCTGCGGTATATGTGTCCATTCGAGAGATACATGGGCATTTTGAAAAAATACGTAAGGAACCGATATCGGCCTAAAGGTAGCATTATAGAAGGGTATTCTATGGAAGAGGTGGTTGAGTTTTGCACAAACTACATAACCAGTGTGTGTCCTATTGGTGTTCCAAAATCTCAATACGAGGGATGGCTCCAAGGAGTAGGGACAATCGGTTTGAAACCATAGTTGGTGACCAAGATGAACTGCAAAAGACATATTTTATTGTACTATAGAACATGGTAGATGTCGTTCCATATATAAATGAGCACATGAAAATTCTTCGTCAACAGAACTACATGAGAAGTCAAAGGTGGCTTAATAACGAGCATAATTGTTATTTTGTAGGATGACTAAAAGAAAGAGTGAAATCACACCCCCTAAAAGAAAGAGTGAAATCACACCCCTAAGCATTCCCTTGTTTCGGTGTCAATGGGTCGAAGACCAGGGTGTTAAGGTTGATAACAACAGGTTCACACTCGTTGATTTCAACAAAGTCAGGTATGTTGATGATCCGTTCATACTCGCCAAGCAAGCCACACAGGTCTTTTATGTCACTGACCCGAGTGATGCTAGGTGGAGCATCGTCCTATCGGGAAAAAAAATGATTGTTGGGGTCGAAGACGTCGTCAACGAAGAAGAGTACGACCAGTTCGAAGAGATACTTTCATTTTGTACCGACATGCCAACTGAGATACCAACAATTGAAGAACAAGACAAAGAAAACTACATGAGATCCGACCGCAACGAAGGATTATCGGCCGATGTTCAAAAAGTGAAAAAAAGATAAAAAGAAAGAAAAAAGTCAATGTGTGATATTTTTTTTAATATTTGAGACCTTTAATTTAATTTTTGATGTAATATATATTTTAATATTTTTGATTTAATATTTTTTTTGTTTAAACTTGAGACCTTAAATTTTTAGTTAGATTTTATTTTTGAAATTCGGATTTGTTTTTAAATTGGTTAAATATTTGGTTAAATATAAATATTTTATTAGTTTAAATATAAATTTACATATAAATAAAAAAAAGTTATTATAAATATTAATTAGTTTCAAAAAATAAATTGTTAGAATGACATAACATTTTAAAAATGTTATTATTAAATATAAATTATTAGATTTAAAATTATTTTAATTTAAATATTAGATTGACTATTACATTTATTTAATTTAATATGGTTACAACTTTTTTTAATATATACATTTTATTACTTTTTTTCATATATACATTTAATGCATTTAAAATTCAGAAATAAAAAAAAATTATTGACTATTATATTTTTTTAATATATACATTTGAGATTTTTTATTTCAATTTTAATGCAAAAATTTCATATATACATTTAAAATTCAGATTGTTTCTAATATGATATATAAAAACATTATAGAACTATTTGATGAGCTTCTAGCACAGATAATTAACTATATATCCGTGTAGGAAATAATAGAGCTGCACGGATATTTTATCAAATACCCGTGTAGCTCTCTATGTTTTTGTACACAGATATATTTTAAAAAGCCGTGTAGGAAGCGTATTTGCACACAGTTTCAAATGAAAATCCATGTAGAAATGGTGTCACATTGTTCAAAATCAATCTCTCTCAAAATTTTCTAAGTCCCGACTCCTCTATCCTTCTTTGATTTTGAAAAACCTTCACCTCTGGCCCGCCACCCCCCTCTTTGCTGTCTCTTCTGGTGCTCAACTTCCTCTCTTGGTAATGGACTTCTCTTCGCTCTTTCTCCCTTGTTTTTTTCTTTTGCATTTCTCTTTTCAAATCACCATTGTTTTGCTTATTGAAGAAGCTCGGTTTTGTTAAGGTTTAGGTCTTCTCCTCCCTCTCTTGCTGCCTCCCTAGCTGCCTCTCTTCTGCCTCTTTTGCTGCCTCTCTTGCTACCTCTAAGGTAATCATCACCTTCAATATTAGGGTTTAGGGTTTAATTCGGGCTTGTGCTTGTTTGGTTGATGTATGCTTGGACCAAAATAGGAATAAATCGGTTGTGGGTTTGGTTTTGTAAAATTCCAACCCTTATGAAAGATTGGACCAAAATATGAATAAAATTCAAGCCCTTATAAATTAAAATTAAGGTTTTTGTAGAGTAATTTAAATTTATTTTGTAGAGTAATTTAAATTTTAAATATTCACCACTTGTAATTAGTGTAAATTGATTGGACCAAAATGCAAAAAATATAAATTTGGAATGTTACAATTTATTGAATTACTTTGATTTGGACCAAATTGATTATACGTAGTTTATGTTGAATTACTTTGATTAGGTTATATGTAGTTTATGTTGATTAGGTTTTGGTAATTTAAAAATAAGGTTTGGTAATTTAAAATAAGGTTTTTGTAATTTAAAATTAGGTTTAGGCAAATTGGATTTAATTATTGCAATTAGTGTAAATTGTAATTAGATTTAATTTTGAATTGTGAAATGTTAGTATTGTATTCCTATTTTTTTTGGTAGAATCATGTCACATTCCAATGAGAATGGCAACAATTTTGAAGACGAGGACCTGCAAGGTACATCTCAGTCAGGCTCGTCACAAAGAAGAAAGCGAGGTCCGGCCACGTGCAAATCCACGTCAGAGGCTGAAATGCTCGAGAATTCGGAGCACCCGGGTTGGGTAAGGGGTGTAGGAGTCTATAGGGGTTTTAAGGATGTTTTCTGTGGAGAAAAACCCAAGCGAAGATCGCAGGCCAAAGCCACTGATGACGAGAGAGTTACGCAGCTCTGCTAGGAACTCCAACAGAAGTGCAACGCGAAGCTGACGTAGACGGAATCGAAGATTGTAAGCCACATGGCATTTCACTTTACATAGCCATCCGAGCACGCACCTCCCATTTTGCCAAGAATTCGGTACAACAGTCAAGCATCCGAGCATGCACCTCCTATTCATAATCTAAAGGCAATATTTAATCTTAAAATGACCGCTTCATAATAATTGCAGGTGCCCACCGCATGCGACTTGATCTTTTGGAGCGGTACGGTGCCTATTACTATTGCCAACGAGCTCATAAATACAAGAGCTTCTATTGTGCACAATGCTCAGCTCGGGCACGACAATGCATGTGTGCAGGACGACTTTGTCGTGCCATAATGGATTAAGATATCTCTTCCTATCCCGACCAAGGAAATACACGTTCTGGATGGTACCCGTCAGTCATTTATCCAATGGCCCAAGAATCAGATCATTCTGGATCAGACAATATCTAAATTATCAATATCTCTTGTTACATTGAAAACTGCTCTTTTTAAATACTTGAAAATTTTAAAATTTGATGCATGCGTAGGAGGCCCATTTGTCACCTGTACGGGGGACAGTGGGATGGTCAGCACGACCGATGCGCTAGTGGCGACTGATGCGCTCGTCCAGACTGAGGCTGTAGGATCACCAGACCGCCCTCTGGTCAGCCAAGAAGAATAGAGCCATTTGTCTCCTGATTGTCAGCGTCTCCATGACCGCTTGATACAGGCACCCGAAGGCATGAACGACATTTTCATCCCGATCCCACTAGGGATGTTCTTGCACGATAGTTGGAATGGTGTGATGTCTTTCAAAGACTTCAATGACTTTCTCTATGCATCGGGTCGCGATAGATGGCTCGATTGCTCATTCCTCACCATCTTCGCCATGTGAGTGACCTTACTTTATTTATATATATTGTATAGCACTCAAAATATATATTCAAATAATATGATAATTTTTCAGGAAGCTGCTCTGAACCTGCGAATCATGGCCGCTCGAATGGAAAAAGAACTTGACTATATTTCTGGACCGTGGCAAACTCAATGCCACTATGCTAAAAAAGTCAGGGTCAGATGTGTGTCGATTACATGTGCCATGCGATGCACAGTTGCATAGCGGATGACAAGAGATTTATTCTCGTGCCATACCACCAGATGTACGATTCTAACCTTCAATTTTTCTCTATATATATTTTAATTAAATAATTATAAAAAAGAAATTCAATATGATTATAATTGTGTTTGTATTTCTCATGCCACAACACACACTGGTGTTTGATCATCACCATCTCGGCTACAAATAGGGCATTTTTCATGGGTTCTGCAAGGCCAAAAGGAAGGATCAAACCAGAAGATAGAAAAGACATCTGTCCTTTTTTGAAACAGTAAGCAATATCTTTTCACTAGGTTTGATTTTTTTTTTCAATTGTAATTAAATTGTGGATTGAAATTGCTAATTAAACAGTATGCAAGGGCTTGGACCAAATATGCTCAAGAGGGAAGACTGCAAGGAAAAGCAACAAGGGCCGTGAAAGATAAATTCAGAATTGAGTGGTTGCTGGTGAGCACTATAATTTTTTTACTTATATTTTATAGTTCAAAAAATTATTTTCATTCTAACATAGGCCGATAAATGTAAATTTCAGTGCGCGCGACAGAAGGAGTCTTGGAAGTGCACTTATTACACAATGATTTTCATATTTAGTTGGATGGAAAGAATTCAATTTAAATTTCCAAAAGAGGTATGTAATTCACATTAATTTTTATTTTAAAAATATCAATAATTTGACCCGTTTCTCATTGCTAACTAACACCAAATTATAATTGTAGTATAACAAGAGCCAAGCCGCTTACTCACCCAAGCAAATCAATGAAGTGGGAGAGATGTGGGCAAGGTGGTTTGTTTCCGAATTTTGTAAAGAACAATATAGATTTGTATAAATTAATATGTGTAATTATCAATTTTGAATTCTTATATTATGTTTTGGCAATAGATTTGAAATCTGATTTCTAAAAATGGATTTCAAAATATGATTGTTAAAAATAGGGGCTCTGATTTTTCCGACGCTGTTCTCTATAACAATTTTGGTACAATCCAGTGCTTTAAATGCCTCAAATTAAGCACCACAAGTAAATTTAATTCATGCCAGCATATTTAATGGGACAATCGCATGCCGGTCTCTCAGATCAGCATACTATATAAACTCATTTTGTCGATTACACGCACCAATCACAAAGAAAAACATAAAAAAACCAAATCTAAACTCGTTCAACATATCGTTGTAGATTACGCAATATAACAAAGCATTTCTTTTTCAAGGACAAGTCACCATGCACAAAATCATATTTTACGTTACATATTAATCTCATGCACAAACGAACTTTTATGATATAAGTCATTAACAATTTAAAAGATAACATATAATTGTAAATTCAAATTATAGAAAAAGCTGTTTTTTGGATTAATGAGTAACTCGAGTTAATTATACTTTCTATTCAATCAAGGATCTGACATGTAATAACATTTCTACAAGCCCGTTTCTCATTTCACATTCTTTTTGATTCGGAGGAGATGAACAAAACGAACGGAATGGTTTTAATTTCTTTTTTTCTCGTTTTGTTCATTGGAACCATCTATTTCTTTTTTCTCACAAATAAGAACCGAAGAGAGGCGGCTCATTTAGATAGGTATCAAGAGGGCCAGCTTATTTAGGGTTATTAAATGAATATTTACAAAATATTTCTAAAGTTTGCAAGTATAAGAAAATGTCCAAATTATTTAATGGCGTATGTACTATTCCCTTCATAATATTCAAAACATAAATATTAAAAAAAATCACTCAACTCCTATAATTTTCTTTATTACAAGTACAAGTTATCATCAGGATACCTATAATTTTAGTTATTACAAAATGTCATGTAATAATAATTTTTTGGGTGTCATAATCCTTGCATGAATATATAAGTTCTCTGCAAACTATGGTGTATAATGAGAAGTTCTCTTCGGCTGTGTATATACTGATGGAGCACCGTTACAGTTTCCGTTTAGTTTTGGGACATTATAAATTATGGTAATTGGTAAGTGTTATAGTTTGGGTTTGCCTATAGTATCTCATGGAATTACTTTTAATAATTAACATAACAAATTTATCGGAACTACTTTTTTTTGTGAGTGGCTTTATATTTTCTGCTTTTCTAATCAATTTAAATAGAAATATAACCTTTTACTGCATTAACATTTATTCGAGAAGGTGATTGATTCGGAGGCATGTTCATGGAGCACTAATATAGATTCCAAAGAATTTTGGAACATCATAAGTCATGGTAATTATCAATCGGTGCTATTTTTTTTTGGGTTTCCCTCGAGTGTGTCATGGAATTATTATAAATAATGCAGACAACAAATTTTTGTGAATTTCATCAAAAACAAAAATAGACAAATTTATGTGAACATCTATTTTTGTATGTTTAATTCTTTCAACTTTTTTGTTATTAGTTTCATTCGATTGTCATGATGATACTATTGGATGCTTGAAAAACCAGCTGATCATCCACAAATTTACATATAATCCCGGGTGAACCATTGCCATAATTAAACTGTATATGACGAATTCCATCATCACGAAAGACCAAATCACAAGAAAAAGCATCCCGAAAATCTGGTAGGCCGACATCGGAGAATGTCCATTTTTCCCCTGCCTCTACTTCGCCAGTTTGCAGCCAACTTGCATTTGTTTAACCGGTCCAACGACTGTTAATAAGTTGAACAAAATAATTGGTTGGGTCAGCAAAGCCACTCTGTAGTCTGGGGAGGCTACCTCTCTTGATATTCAATTAATTTAATACAAGCTGGAGGTTGTACGTACTTGCGTGTTAATTTGCACCAGAGAAACATATCAAATGATTCCCCTTCTCTTGTGATTTAATACGGTGGTCAATTCTGAATTCTTAATATAATGCTCACAATAACCACTTGGTCATGAGAAAACATTATGTTCAACAACTAGTGTGATGATTATCGAAATAATTGTATAAAAGGACAAACAAATAATTTAGGTCATCAACTTGTTCATTGTTTCAACCGGTTCAAGGAAAGACTTAATGTGCTAAATATCAAATTCTAGGTCACTTCAAGAAAATAATTGGTAGCGCCAGCAAACCCACTCTGTTGTCTGGGGAGGTTACCTCTCTTGATATTCAATTTAGTACAGGTTGGAAGTTGTACGTACTTGCGTATTAGCACCAGAGAAAAATATCAAATGACACTTCTTCTTTCGTACCTTACTCTTTCTTCTTTTTCTAAAAATGTCTCATTATTTTCAATTGATTCCTTCTCTTATCACTTAATACGGTTGTGGCCAAATCTCAATTCTCAATTCTTTAATTCTTAATATAATGTTCACAACAACCACTTGGTCACTAAATTTTTTTCCAATTATTAATTTGATGTAATAATTAATTTTCTCCCACCATCCTTACACTGTTACACATGCTTATGTAATCATTGAAAAAACAATTCATGTCCAACGTACAGCTAGTATGAGAATTAACGAAATTAATTGTATAAAAGGACAAGCAAATAATTTAGTTCATCAGCATGTTAGGTACTTTTAGTCTTTACAAAAAAAAATTAAGAAGAATACAAAATATCTGACACATTTTTTAAAAGCATCTATTACGTACCTTCCTAGACAGACAAATTTAAGTTCTTTCTAAAATGTTTAAATTCCTTATCTGGTACCAAACAGCTGTCATATGTATGCTGTTTGTTTAATCAGCCGCCTATGTTGATTATATGGAGCTGAATTCTTAATTAAATTTTCACAAACGAAACTCTTATTATAACCCTTTATCAATTTGTTCATGGCTTTAGATTGTTATTTCTTGCTGAGCTTAATTAAGCTCATATTGGCAAATAAGGATGCATAATATCATATGATGTAGTTAGTTGGAGGATCAGTCAAACTATCTCAATTTTGCAAACGTTGTATGTATAGAAAAAAATTTCCTATTAAATTTGATGGAAAATCAAATGATGGGGAAGGCCCATAATTGCTATGGCTGTAGTAGTGCCTCTTTGATCTGTCATTTCTTTTAAAGGCCCACGCTCAGAGTGAACTACAGCTCTAATTTAACATATGCTCAGGTGCTAAAAAAAATAAATAAAACAACATAAAAATCGTGATGCTTCATTATTAATGAATATAATATGTGTTGTTTTATTTACCTCAACTATATTGCATAAATCAAGTATCCTCGTCATGGCTCGAATTTCGACCCTCTGGAACATACATAATTTCTTTTTTGTTTCGCATGCACCTTTTATTAGTTCACCAATTTACATCGCCAATAAAAATAAAAATAAAACAAAAGATCCATGTTACGTGACAGCATAATTTTGATTTGTTTCTATGTAGTGTTTTAAAAAAAACCCCTGACCCGTGACCCGGTCCGGCCCGCCCGTGACCCGTGTACCGGTCCGGTCCAGTCCGTGCACGGGTTGGACGGGTTCGGAGGTTGGCCGGACCGGGTCAAAATCCGGGTAAGGGTTGATTTTTGAAATCAAAACCCGCCTAACCCGTGACCCGTGAACCCGTGAACCCGTACCGGTCCGGTTCGTGAACCCGTACCCGCCCGGTCCGGTCCGTGAACCCGTACCCGTTTGGTCCGGTCCGTGAACCCATACCCGCCCGGTCCGGTCAAATAATTCGTATTTTTTAAATATTTTCTTTCAAAAAACCGAAAAAAAAAACATAAAAAAACGAAAAAAAAAAAAAAAAAACCCGGTCCGGACCAACCCGTGAACCCAGTCCGCCCGGTCCGCGAACCCGTGGGGGTAAGGGTCCACGGGCGGATAAGGGTAGATTTTCAAAATTTCGACCCGTCTACCCGTCTACCCGCCTACCCGCCTACCCGTGAACCCCCCGAACCTGTGCCCGGCCAACCCGTGAACCCGGGCGAGTTGAACCCGGTCCGTCCCGGTCCGGTCCGTTTTAGAACACTATTTCTATGTGATAGTTTTGATTGCTTGTGTTATTTTTTGTTTATGAGCACAATTTATGTAGGATTTAGGTCCAGTAGTCTACAAGCCCGTTGAAGCCCAATGAATTCAGCCTATCAAATAATTTTGTCACCATAACTCATCATCCCATGTCACTCCACAATAATCTAAAATAAATATTACTCATAAAAAAAAAAAAATTTCATTTAAAATAAAAGAATCACAAAGGTGTGATATAGTTTACAGCTGATCGAAAAGGCTCAGTACTATTTCTTTTGTAAAGCCTATTGACCAAAGTGGGCCTTATTTGAAATTGGGTACAGTTAAGCCCATATTAGAGGTGTAGTATCTTACTTTCCGAACAATCATATGCCATTATTCCGATTTAAAAAAATTGATAATGAGACATAAACTTTGGTTAAGTATGTTGATAAATTAAAGGTAATCATAGTTTAGATCTAATTAAATTAAGATATTTCTAAGGGACGCAATGCTTGATTTAATAAAATGTCCCATTGCAACGTACCGGTACGATACTAGTTGACTATTATTTTTTTCAACTATTATTTGATTACATCAGAAATTATACTTGAAATTTACGCAGGAGGGATAAACCATGTACTAATTGTACATATTTGTTGATGTGAAACAGTTTCTGTTATTAAAGATCGATGCTCAATTTGATACTATCAATTATAAAAGAAAATAAAAAATTGTGCCCTTCAAATTCAACTGCTAAGGATATATACAATTGAATGTACCTTAAAAATTAGATGTGTTAAATTTATTCTAAAACTAAAATGACCATAAAGATGCACGTAACATACATAAAGTGTTTTTAATATGTTCCTCTAACCATCTCACTTGCAAAATTTATCCTTTAATATATCAGTTTTAGATCTATTAATTGTTCTGCCAGCTCTATTATATTTTAATGAACGCTACACAAATACCACTCCCCCAAAGACATATATAGATGCTATCGTAAGTACGTCAAGCATAAATTAAGAAGAAAGTGCCATGGACAAATTAAGAATTATACAAAATATGTTAAAAAAAATTGATAGATTTTACACCTTGTCAAAGCATTATACAAAACATACAAGAAAGTGTGATTTTTAAAATTATATTCAAAGTGAAAGATAAGTCATGGGTAATTGGATTCTCACATCCAAAAAACAAGAATAATTTTTAAATAGCATGATTATCATATATATTTTATAAATGATGATTATTCATAGAAATTTAATACGGTAAATTTTCTTTAAATTTTATTTTTGTTTGTCTCTAATTTCTCCTTCAAAGATCTTTAAAACTCCTTTTATCTGTTCTGAATTTGAATTTACACCGAACATGAAAATCAAAGGATTTTCTGTTATGATTGCAACGGATCCAAATTCATTTCGATTGGATTTTCCAGTGAAAATTAATGATTAAATTAGTACACAGTGGTCTGCAGTTTCGAATCAGAACTGTTTTCTGACTTTAACCAATTAAATATTAATTTCCATATTTTTTAATAATTATTTAAGTTGGATTTAATATTTTAATGAATTTAAATTTATGATAAATAAATATCTAAAATAATTATAATAAAAATATTTATTTATTAATTAAAGTTAGTAACTAAATAACTTAGAAACAATTAATATTACTTTACCGTTTTGGTTAAGTATTTATGTTCATTGTTGTTAGATGAATTGTGCATATTGAAATCGATGAAAATATCTATTTATAGGTCGGACAAACTTTGTTTTTGTCCAATTCCCTTAAGGGTTTGTATGGACTCATGTACTTTATTTAAATTTCAATAAAATCACCTTGCAGCAATTGACAAATCCAAGTTTCTCAAAATAGACAATGCATGCCCTGTGACCGGTGGTGAAAATAAACTTGAAAATGAATAATAAAAGAAACAAAGTAAAGGAAACCAATGACATATATAGTACAGAATTACAACGTACTTATGAATAAAACTTCTTAGTAAATCATAAAAACAAAAGACAGACAAGATAGAACACTAAAAGGGAATGACAAACAAGGATCGAAACAAAAAAAACAATTAACAAAATAACTCCTTTCTAACATACATGGTAACGCCACTTTTCTCTTGTTCAATTTAGAAGCCCCGAATAGTACTGTGAATTAAGTTAAAGCATCATGGGCTCAGGGGAAGGAAGTAGGCAAAAACTGCAAAGAAAGATTGTACAAATGTAAGAACTAGAAGTATGAAAGCAGCGATGAGAGAAATTGTTGCCCACGGACTGCTAAAGTAATCACGAAACAATTTTGCTCGCTGCCTGTTCCAGCTATTTTTACTATATCTATTCACCTCCTTGCATAATTGTACCAAATAGTGACCATTCTCAAGAACACCACCTTTTGTGACATGGTTGAAGAAATGAGTCAACGCCTCTTCACTGCCTAGCCAGTTCTCAACGATTTCGCACTCTTGTAATATTGTCACATCATTTGGTGTGTTCACTAGGTTATCCAAAAATATTACAAAGCTTGTAAAGGGTTTATTTTCTTTGCCATATTTGGAATGTTCAAATGCCACAAGGTTTGCGGTAATAAACTTAATGGAATCAGTGATTTTTAGTCTAGGGATTTTTAACACACCGTATACAAATGATATGTCGAGCATATGTTCCGGGTTGCTCTGTGGTGTGAATTTTAGGCCCTTTTGTTTGAGCTCGGTGGCACAAGGGATAATCATTGAGGATATCCCCCGGTAGAATTTGGCAATGACACTGACGAGCTTCCAAAAGTCGAATGAGGAGATCTTCCTCTCCACATCAACCTTGAACCAAACCTTTGATAATTCTATTGGCACGGAACATTCTGGTAAGATTAAATGGTTTGGAACTCAATACAACTGGTATCCCTGGGTTGGGCACTAAATAGTGGCAACAAAGATGGACCAAATGATGAATTTCAGTTGGAGGATATGGAAGTTTATTTAGAGGATTTGGAATTTCAGCTGGAGTGTCTGGAGTTTCAGCTGGAGGGTCTCGAAATATGAAGTTACCGGGCAACAAATAAGTAGCAATGCATTTAAGAAAAATCATTAATCTAGCATCTTGATCAAAACCAATCAGCTCTAACAATTTCTCAACTATTAAGAAGGGAATTTGATTCTCTTGAAGTAGCAAATCATGTTTTATGAATTGACAATTCCAGCCAACCTCGATAATTGATTTCCAATTTTGTTGCATCCATTTTAAGAAGAACTCGAGCACGAAGCATCCGTCAATCAGTATCATCTCGAAAAATGCATTGCTGTCAAGATCATCAAGCGTCTCACAAGAAATCCTACAAGAACTGCCTTTTTGTTCCTCCATATCTCGGAGGTGCTTTTGACCACGGTGGAATGGGCCAATAGAGAAAACAGAGAGCTCGAAGAGATTCTTCTTGCTTTGGGAAATACTATGTGGTGTGCGGAAGATGTTAGATCTTAATCTAACGTTGAGTATATATGTGATATAATTATGAATTCTTTACTGTCATATATTATTGTCACAATTAAAGTGATCTAATATGGAATTAAGATATTTGACAATCTATGTATTCAATAGGATGTGGTCCATAAGTGTGTAGAACAATTTGGGCAAAGATCAAATCATTGATGGACTGATTCTGAAATTTGTAATTGATAAAACTGCCTTTTAAGCGCCCAGTGCTGGTGGTCCACCCGCACTGGATTTGAGTACGGACGCACTCAATACTTAGCCAAATTCTGGGAGATTTTGAGAGGCCCAGTGCGGGTGGTCCACCCGCACTGGATCTGAGTGCAGACACACTCAGTACTTAGCCAAATTTTGTGAGATTTTGGGAGGCCCAGTGCGAGTGGTCCACCGGCACTAGATCTGAGTGCGGACACACTCAGTACTTAGCAAAATTTTGGGAGCTTTTGGGAGGCCCAGTGCGGGTGGTCCACCCGCACTGGATCTGAGTGCAGACGCATTTAGTACTTAGCCAAAATTATGAAAGCTTTTGGGAGGCCTAGTGTGGGTGGTTCACCCGCACTGGATCTGAGTGCGGACGCACTCAAAAATTCAAAAAAGTCCGAGCGTAATGCGGAGGCACTGAGATCTAGTGGGGGTGAACCACCCACACTCAGGACTTAGTGAAAATTTGGGGCTGAGTTTTAAGGCAGTTATTTGGACGCAAATCATCCCAGTGTGGGTGAACTATATATAAACTATATATAAACTATATTGGACGCAAATCATCCCACTCGCGCTGCCAGATATGTAAACTATATATAGGTAGGTCCCCAAGGCACAAGTTATTCTTCTACAGAAATAGAGTGTCTTTCTTCCTTCTTCCTCCATTAAAGAATAGAGAGGAGAATTACATTTAGAAAATTAGATAGGAATTCTCAAGAGGCGATCTTATTGCTTTGGAAGACCTAAGCTAAGATCCAATCAAGAGGACGAGTAAGGAAGAATTAGAGTCTTGTCTCGCGCTCACGGAGACGTTTGCTGCTCCAATTTCTGGAATCAGGTATTGTATTCCGCAATAAAGATAATATTTTAGGTATATTTAGCATAGGGCGGTCCTTAGGTTAAGGTGGAGATTGTTTCTTCCTCCTCGTGGTATAAGTGTTTGACCTTTAGATGAGATGTAATTGTTTGATCTCTAGATAAGACGTAATTGTTTGGCCTTCATGATTTCCCCAATAGAAGATGGTGAAGTTCTCTGCCTTGTTCACATTGCCTCATAATGTGTCAAGTTCACGTTGCAGAGAGGTTTCAAAATCTACAACTAGCTGGGCTTCTTCCATTAATATTTTTCGTGAATGGGGGAGTTTTGGATCAACTTGAATAAAACGACCTTTAACACATTTGTATTTATATTGATCATTGTTGTCGCCCCATCACCAGCTCTCTTCTGATTATTTACATACATAACCTTAAACCTTCATGCATTGGGCGTAAATGTCGAGCGAGCCGGGCAAAGCTCAGCTCTAATTGAGCTATTAGCGAGCTAGCTCGAGCTAAAATCTCAAAAAACTCGTGATGAGCCAGCTCACGAGCTACCGAGCCGGCTCACTAGGTTTGGTTGGACCTTGTTTTAAGAAGAAAATAAATTTTACAAACATTTTTGGACCAAGCCAACCGAGTTGAAGAAATGGATCAAGTTTGAAAATATAAAAATACACACAAATTCATACAAATTCACAAATTGATGCCTAGCCATGCAGAGCTAGCTCGCGAGCCGGCAAAAGCTAGCCTCGTTAGCCAGAACTAGCTCAATTAACTGCATACTATCGAACGAGCTATTACCGATCGAGCCAATGTGAGTAGGAGCCACGAGCTTACGAGCTTTTTGGACAGCCCTATTCATGCATAAGAAAATAAAAATGCTACTTTTCAACAGAGCCCCTGCATTATTGAAAAATTGTTCCTTGTATAAAGGCCTAATTATAGTGCAACACGAATTGCACAAGGAATTCAGAGAAAATTAAGTCTTCCTAAATTCATAACTAAATTTTCACGAAAAAGAAATAGACCAGCTCCGTTAAAAAAAAAAATTGTTCCAATGCTGATGCATGCTTCTTTCACTACTAGAATTTTCACTTTTTCCGTGAGTTAAAATATAGCTTTTTCCGTCAGCTTACTCTTGGAAAAAGCCCCAAAATTGTCATTTCCGTGCGCTACCCTCGGAAATACTACCGTCAAAAATAGCCTTGATGGAAATGCCATTTTTCTTAACTTTTTCCATCGGCTACCCTCAGAATTACTATTTTCTGACTTTTTCCGTGAGTTTACCTTTGGAATTACTACTGTCAGAAATACTTTGACATCCGGTCCATGAGCTCATTATTTCTAAGGGCAAAGTATGTGGGTCCCACTGTATTATTTCTGAGGGTAGCACATGTGGGTCCCAACAGGTTATTTCCAAGGGCAGCGCATGTGGGACCCACCGTAGTATTTTAAAGGACAAAATGTGTGGGTCCCACAGTAGTGTTTCCAAGGGCATCGTGTGTGGGACCCACTGTATTATTTCCAAGGGCAGCGTGTGTGGGTCCCACAGTAGTATTTCCAAGGGCAGCGTCTGTGGTCCCACTGTAGAATTTCCAAGGGCATCGTATGTGGGACCCACCATAGCATTTCCAAGGGCAGTGTGTAGCATTTCCAAGAGCAAATTGTATTCGTTTTTCTATGGATATACCCACGGAAATAACTTGAATGACATTGTACATGTAAGCTGTCATCTAGAATCCTCCCTGTACCAATCAGGTACAATCCTCCATGTACCAACTACTATATTACATTCCCCACTAATACAAATTGAAACATATAAACAAAAACACATTTTTAATGAGATCTAAGGAAAGCATTTAACATTTAATAAGCATTGACATAACATATTGCCGTTGCATTTCAAACTATACCAAAATGAAGACCCCTAATTACATCGAAAGGAATGCACTTGTATTTCAAACTATACCAAAATATGCACACCAGTTAACCAAAATATATCATATTGCCGTTGTAACCAAATACAAAATGAAGACCCCTAATTACCCAAAATTCACAAGATAACTTACCCCAATTTGTTAGAACTGCTATTCTAATAATAAGCCCTAAAAGATGCACTATTTATGCACTACAAGGGATGGTTCCCATTGTAGGCAGAATGCCCGGGCCATTGGCCCATTGCAACTTCATTTGTGTGTACGTCATCTAATCCCACATTAGCTTGACTTAAGAGTGCTTGGAATCCAAGATTTTGCTGTATAGGAGAATCATTACCATATTTGTATCACATGGAAAAGAAACAATATGTTAGTGCTATGAATAAATTATTTTACTCATAGCAGTTTGTTATCACATGGAAAAGAAACAACATGTTAGTGTATCACATGGAAAAGAAACAGCATGTTAGTGCTAAGAAACAACATGGAAAAGTTTATCCAATGTATGCCAGTTTGTTGTGACGTGCCCAGTTAGCAAGCGTATGGGCCTGATTATTTTCCTCCCGTCATTGGTACAATAGTTTGAAGCCTGTTCTGCATGACAGTATAGCGGCACACATCATAAGAGACGTGTAGGCCTGCCATTCAGCCCCCTGCATAGAGGCTGGCCTGGAGAGATGCTGTACCAGCAGTTGCGACTTGCGAATCCATTAGGAAAATACATTGGTCAATGTTGGGGTTGTCTGCGACTCGTAAGGATGCGAGCAGTGCCAGAGTCTCCATTTGAAAGGCTGAGTATGCGGTGTGATTTTTAACCTCGTATTGGATTAGGAGGCCTTGTCTAGTAATAACATATGCTGTGCCTCCTTGATCAGGGTTTTTGAAAGAGCCATCAATCGAGCAGCGGTATTCATCCCCGAGTAAGTCAGTAGCTGCCAGTTGCTCACCGCCTGTGTCAAGTAACGCCTGATCCAGTTTCAGCCTTCCGAGGAAACTCGCACTGTCCAGATCAACCATATAGAGTGCAACATAGTTGTGCCTGGTACAGTTGGTTCTTTTTCGAAAATGAACAAGCATCGGTATTTCCAAACATGCCAGAGGAGGGATAAGAATTGTGCAATGGCATGGTCGGGGATCTCCTGCCAAATTTTGAGAATTGCACGTGCATGCTGACATGTTAGCAGCGCATGAGTAGTATCCTTTGTTTGGTTGCCACACAGTTGGCAAATGTGGTCAATGGCTGCTATACGCCTGTGTAGAGTGGCTCCAACAGGGAGTGCATTTTGAAAAGCCTTCCAGAAGAAAACCTTCACACGGTGGGCAATTTCATGCATGCTCCAAACCGACTTCCACATGGATGCTTCCTCCATCGTCATTATGCGATGAACAAGCGGCTGCATCTGTTGAAGCATATGGTAGATTGATTTGACTGTGAACTGACTGTTAAGTGCCCAGGTAAACATAAGTTTGTTCGGCACCTCCTGGTGCAGGATCAGTTGCTGATGTTCTTTCAATATGCTGAAAGAGTGCAGAAAACACCCAAAGTGTATGAGCCGTTGTATATCTAGCGAACCATTGTCTCTGGAGAAAAGGGATGCTACCTTGAGATTCTGCTGCTGTTGTGTTCTGGAAGGAATGGATCTCCATTCTTTGAACCAAGGTTGTGAGAATGCATGACAGGTTTCACTGTCACTGATACACCAGCGGAGGTGCGGTGCACTACAAATCTCTTCCTGTCAAGACTTAAAATCACTAACGATGGATGAACTACAGTTGGTGGAATCTAATGAGTCACATATCGACCGTCAGAGAATTTCATCACTTACAAGGTTGAAAATTGAATATTGTGATTTGCTTCGTGTTCTGCCAGATGGGTTGATTCCATTTGAGCCATGTTATGTGCGTGTTCGTGGTTGTGGCTGCCCTGACCTTGAAATTGGACATTGGCAATCAACCGAATTAGGTTCTTAATTTTATTTTATTTGAACCTTTAGAATTTAAGACACATAACACTTTTGCTTTTCTGTAATCACAAATATCCTTGGTATGATCTGTGGACTGATTAAACTTATCCTGGTTCAATAAATGAACATTTCATTTAAATTTTTTTGTTTGGTGCTTCTAATTAAGTTCTTGTCCAATTATTTTGCAGATTTTTCGACGATGAGTTACCTTTTTGAGACGTGGAACAATCAATAGAAATTAAGTTACTATTCAATTTAGTTTATGATTTGTAATAAATGGATATAATTTTCTTTGCTTGTGGAGACTTATTTTCATTGATTTTGTATTTTTTTCGACTCTTTTTTTCTTCAATTCTTCTCCTCTTAATCATGCTTAAGTAAACGTACCGACAATCAATTTTTGTCCTTCGCCAACTTTTTCTCATTTTCTAGGATCCCCGTGTTTTTTTTTTGTCCTCTATCTCCATTTTTCAGTTTTCTGATAAGGCATTTTTTTATTTTCTTTTCTAGACATAATAAGCATGACAAATAGGTGAACTAGAGAACACAAATACCAGAATTTTTTTTTTTTTTTTTTTTTTAAGTTAGTAGGTTTAAATGTCTACTAATTATTTCATTGATAAAAAATATATTTACAATGAGTCAAATGATCCTCCTTCCTAGATCGAAACTTATTAATTCTCATGAAATCATCTAAACTACTATAATCATCAAATCCTACTTATCTACAGTCTTAAACACTATTACTTCATTTCCCAATCTCGCTCCATGACTGAATCCGCCTTTGTCCGATAACCACCGCGCTCCGACAGCCGGATATGCTTACCACCGCTTTCCTATCAAGATGAAAGTAAAAGCAAAAGCAAAAAAAAAAAAAAAAAACTCAAATCAATGAGCAATTTGGATTAGTTAACATAAGGGCAATTCAGTCATTGTTGTTCTCACTTAACTATTGACTTTTACTGTTAGGTTTTATTTGCAAAATATAAAATATTCAAAACACAACCAATCCACCAGCAACAATGTGATCGAGCATTCCAGGAAAAATAGGTTTATCTTCGCTTCTTTTAGCAAACCATAAAAACTTTTCACCTTCAATCTCCACATATCCATTCATGTTTAATCCATAAGCCTAATCATATATTAATTAATTATTCAAAATATGTAATGTATAAATAATAAGTAATAAGGTACAGAGAAATATACATGTTAGCAGTTCCTTGCATAGTAACATAAATTGATCAGTATTTACCAGTATTTTCTGGTTATTTCTGGTATTCACCAGTACTTTCTGGTAATTTCTGGTATTTACCAGTCTTTTCTGGTATCTATGTAATTTTCTGGTTTTCTTCTGAACTATGTACTATTGGATTTTAGTTTAATGAATTATCTACTGGTTTAAATAAATAAATTGAAGGGTATTTTAGACCTTTATGCCAAAATAAGGGGCAGCTGCAAGGCAGCACTTCAAGTGCAAATGTCACAGGATACAACTGAATTATATATAAGAAAAGAAGTATAATGTTAGACAGAATTATCTCAGTATATAAATAATGCTATCCAAATTTTACGAAAGGCTAATTATGAGAAAGTGTAGAAGTACCTCATTTCGAATACCTGGAAGAAGTTCTAGCCTCGTATGTTATTAGTAAAGGATAAAATCTAAGATGCTAACCTATTTTTCCTTTTCCATTTTTATCTCTTACAATGTGAAATCCATCAATGTGTTTGCTCAAGTGCTTGGCGAATCTGAAACAAAATGAATTCAAATTAAGATATTGAGAATAAGTAACAGTTAATTTTTTTTTTTCAAAAATTAATTAACAAAAGCTTATGCTTTGTGAGTATAGCCAGCAATCTGATTATCAATAAGAAATGGCATGAATTCATCCTTCTTTTCCTACAAATTTTTACAAATATAATTGTAAATTCATAAGCACTAGTGTTTTATCATAAAATGTAATCTTACAAAAATTACCTCTTATGTTTGCATTAGGAAAACCCATAATGGCTAGTAGAAAATTAGGAAAACATAAGGACTAATTAGCCTATATAAACCCTTGTATGCTATGTACTGAAGAAATTAATAAATGAAATTGTTTCTCTTTCAATTCAATCTCAAATTCTAATAGGTACCATAGCCACAGTGGCATCAGCCCCCTGATCTTTCCAATTTGAGGATAACAATGCATATTACAAATCCACCCAAAACGTTCTGTACCAATTTTAGATGAAAAAGAGTATCAAATAAAAATTCCAACATTCTCGGGGTTTGCATGCAACAAGGAAAAAAAAAGGTAAAGCTGGATATAACAATTTGATATGAGAGAGATTATCAAATAAAAATTCTGCTTTAATTTGATATGAGGAAGAATATCAGATAAAAATTCCAAATTCTGTACCAATTTGATATCAGCGAGAGTATGAAATAAAAATTCCAAATTTTCCAGGGGTTTGTGTGCAAAATGTAAAGTGGAAAAAAATTCTGTACCAATTTGATCCTCGGTTGCATAAACTAACTCTGGTAAAAACCGTTGAGATCCGATGGTTCATCGTCGTCGATGGAACCGAACCGTAGTGCATCAGCCCCGTCAAACCGAACCGATGAGCCGTTGGAGATGAACCGGGTTGGGGTGGAAGTAAGGCACTTAGCAAGGGAGAATGGAGGGAGAGAAGAGAAGCGAGTAGTAGAGAAGGAGATCGAGGGCATTTTGGTAATTCCGTTATATCGGCGATTTGACAGTAGTAATACTAGGAGGTGCGGTGCTCACTGCTCAAGACGAACCTTTCTTGAAGAAGGGGTATTCTCAGGTCAGAACCTTTCTTTAATCTACTTGTTCTTCCTCCATTCTATGTGGACCACCATCATTGGTGTCACTTACAACAACGGAGGTGTGGTGCTCGGCGCCGATTCCAGAACCAGCACTGGTACGCGTCTTCCCATTTCTGGAATCTCTTCTTCCTTCTAGGTTATAAGCTGTGATTCAACCTGTTTGTTCACATCTTTCACTTGATTTGATGATTATCTAGAGATGTATGCTGGGTAAAGATTTTAACGTAGTTTTTAGTTTTTACTTCATGCAACACACGAACTATATGCAGAGCTGTTTTCATTGTACAGTTTGTGTGTCGCATGAAGCAAAAACTGCTCTGTTAAAATCATTATCTAATTCTACTCCATTCAAGATCAAATCATTATCGTTTATTTGATAAAGCCAAATCTTTATGAATTTATATCCTTTGAGTTAAATCTTGAGTTAAGATATATATGGACCATACGATTATAAATCCGTACCAATATTAAGGGGCTCCGTGCGTTATAATCATGGGCCGGATTATTCCGAATTCTGATCGCACGGTCCGAAAATTAAGACAAACGGTACTTTAATGCAGAGGATGGGAATTCAATATTTATCCTGGGCTATTCTACTCTGTTAAAAATTGCTCTGTGATTATTAGAATAAAATTTGAAAAATAAAAGAGAGGATATATTCAGCACCCAAGAAAAATAATTTTTAAAAAACTGCTATGTCAGATTATAAATATTCAGAATTTTTGGTGGAACATGAATGGTTTTAATTAGTCAAGGCTAATTAAGGGTGAATCTACACTATAAATTAAAGATCAAATTAACAACAAAATTATTAAGCATACAAACATTCTCTTGACCTTTTATTCTGTCTAAAAGATTTAAGTTGGTACATATATTATAGTACAGCACAAAAGATATCCAGTAGTAAAATAATACATGCACAAAAACAAAAAAGAAATTAAATAAGAAAGTCAAGCAGTAAGGAAGATTATTTATGAGCTCCAAGAATTTTACCGCTTAACTTGAACACATGATAATTATTAAAAATCAAACAGTATCTCCAATGCACGTGTGGGTCATCAGCATATAGAGGTGAGTGAGAAATTCTCCTCCTTGGCTCAATTGCTTGGCATGGTAGTTCGTCTTGCAATTAATAGCCGCATGGCCCAGCATCTCCACCCAAACTCCACTGATAAGGCGCCACTTCCTGTCCTCTGGCATCACACTTAGCTGGTTTATAATCGAGAGCGCATCTGACAACACCGACCATGTAATTTTGTCCCCTAAGATATTATCATCATCCTTGTCTAAATGCAAATTCAATAATTCTTTTCTTGCCTCTTCTTCACTAAGCCCACTTCTCTTTGTGTGAATGTAAAATTTGACATGCTCACATGTGTGCTGAAATCTTAATTTCCCAATTCCATCGGGCATCATGGACGGTTGCATTATTAAAAGGTACACCATGTAGTTTGAAATTATCAAACTTATTTCACGGATCTCTGAGAGAGTGTGATTGTCATTCCTAGCATCGTGGGTGTGGAAGTAGAGATCCGTGGCAATGTGAAATATTAGAATACTCTGGTCAAATTCCCTCTCATTGATGCACCATGTCATCAAAGGGTTAAATGCCTCCTTTTCGACCACTTTCACTCCTTTGCGATCTTTTAACTCTTGCAAATTGATCACGGGTACGAGCTTTTCATATAAAATCTCTTCTAACCTGCTTGGCACAGGAACATAGTGAATGAAAATAAACTTGTCCCAAAACTCTTTCAGCTTAACAACACCCAAAATCTGTTTAATGATAGTTTTTTTTATCTCTCAGGGAAAAACTCAACAAACTGTATTGACCCATTGAGTTTGACCACTGGGGCTTGCTCTCTGAGAAAAAACATGACATAACTTTGGCAATAATAACTGCCAGATTCTTTAGTAGAATGTGTTCCTTTTGTCCAAGTGCGACTATCATCCAATCAGAGAATATGATTAGAAGAAGGGAAATCAATTCCATGAATAGAGCAGAACCCAATAAAACATAGGATATTATGATGTTTGCTTTTGCGTAATCTCTTTTCTCGCTCTCAAGAAAGAGTATGAAAGCAGAGAAGATCATCCCAAGAGAGACAAATCGCCAGAGGAAACCACGTGGACCATTGATAAGGATAGCCTTGGTGTGAAGCACATCGTATACGAATGAAAGCTCTATATCCACCAATTTCAATGCCTTACGTACACCATAGTTCCGGGAATAAAATTGGTATTGGTGTAGTTTAGAGAAGGTGAGCCTGAGGTCTGCTACAAGAGGCATGGTTCTCTTAAATAAATCATAGGCATGAAGTGTATTGGAAGGCAGTGACTCATTACTTCTTATGATATCTGTGTTATTCCCAGCATTCGTAATTGATTTGGGTTCGAACATTGAACTTCGCAATTGATCCATGCTGGAAGAACGAAGAGCCCAAGTTCTCTCTAAGTACTTGACTAATCCAGCAATGAAAACAAGGGCAGTGCTACACGTAGCCTGGGAATAGCTACCAACTCAAGCAATACCATAAATGCTGTACCAACCTGAACGACCAATCCGAGGAAATGTCTCCACCAGAGCTCATTATCCTCAATTGAATATGAAGTAATGGTGTCAGGCCCACCAAGGTGGAGGAGGAGGAAAGGAGCCCAAAAGGCCATCAGGCCTACGCCACCAGCACCTACTTTTTGCCGCCTCAGGAGGTTGCCGATTGCCAAGGTGGCAACATAATCAGCAAACAGGTAAAAGAACCAGATAAGAAGGATTAGGAGCTTTTGGCCAGTGCGTTTTCTCAAGGGAGACAAGAAGACAAGGCCAAATTGCAAGGATAGGCTTACCAGCACCAGGATTCTCATTTCCTCAGCATTCCAGAGCCTTTTCAAGCTCTCTTCTATAATTGCCATTGTGGTACCTTTTTTCACAAAGAAGAAAGAGGTTTCAGTTATGGATGTCAATGTGTACGGTAAGAATTAGATGGAAGCATTTTCATATCCATATCCAACTCCTATCTGTTAAGTTTTGGTATTACTCATATCCTACCCTTATGTGTTTAATAAATGATAACAAAACGAATAATATGTAATTATCGAATAAATTAATAGTTTATATAATTTAATCTATAATATAACAGAAAAATAAATATATTAAGCACATCTTGTACGTAATATCAAAAAATAATAAAATTATATATTTTTTATTCCATTACTTTAAAAATAATAAATTATTAATCAAATATAACGATATAAGATGGTATATAATTCAATTTCATCATAAGTTACTAATTAAGAAACAATATAGTTAATTATATGTATAAATAAAAAAATACCATATATAACTTAATATTTATCAATTACCTTATAGAGTAACATGTGCGAAATAGTTATTACCCATATCCTTACCCGATAAGCTAACAAAATTTATTTTATTACCCGTACCAATACCCGCCTTATCATATATGATACGAGTCGGGTAAACCGTTAAAAGGATTTCATATATAGACACCCCTCTAGTTTCATTTCTGAAGCAGATAACTATATATGTTTCCATATTTTAGAATTTTATTTCAATATTTATACCATGAACTATAATGTGCTTAATTTGCTCAGCTTGTCCGGTTGAATTAAGTGGTTGTAAAGGGAAGCGACTACATGCATGCACGCTGGCAAAGGAAATCCGATGTATGGCAATTAAATTAATTATGAAAATATAATTTTAGCTATAACAATAAATATATATTGTTTTTTTTTTTCCTTTTTTGAGATGAAATAAGGTCAAGCCTTCCAACTTTAATTGTGCAGTCAATCCAATGGTGAGTGATTTTTTTTATTATAGCTGCAGTTACCAGTTTGTCAATGGAATTTGGAATGAAAAGCGAACTACTGGAATCATAATCAAAATATTGCCTTTTAAATAGGAGCAGTACTTAATTAATATCAATATATACAATAATTATACAGTGCTTACTTAATTGAAAGCTCTTGGAGGTACTCCTTAAAGGAGCTCAGCTCCGAGATTGGGACCGGGTGATGTGGTTCAGTTGTACCGATCGATTCTTGTCCCGAAGAATTAAACCCAGAGAGAGATGGTTGTAGATGGTAATGAATGGCATTGGAAGAACTGACTCTCCTAGAGCTCTCTTATTTGAAGGGGGTATATATTCTTAGCTTCCGTGTAAAGAAAATTTGGGTTTATGCTTCTTAATTTCACTGTTAATTAATTTCATTACGTGTGCAATATTCAAATTCAAATACTACATTCATAAATTGATAATATATGACTGCTTTTTCTGAATTATAGCCTCTAAAAATGAGTTTTTATATGTTATATATTCATCATTAAAAATTAACATCTTAAAAAAAAACAAATATTACTACAAAGATGCGTCTGATTTGACAATTAACATTTTTTACGGGAGATATTATATATATGAGACATGAGAAATGTTCTGAAGTGGACACGTCCATTCAATATTTCACAACCCAACTAAGATTAATTAATTTATTAATTCAAAATTAATCGGATTAATAGCAGCCAATAAATTGAACTTTAATTGGTGGAAAGTGGAAACTTTATATATTCCCAAAATGGGATATGTTCTTGGCTTGAACTGATTATATTATTATATCCTTTAATTCCGTCCAAGCACGTGCACATGAACTGATTATTATATTCTTTCCCTCCTTTCACAAGCATGCATCTTTCTTTCTTTTTTAAGTAGCTCTGTTTTAACCCGTTAGATTTCTGAGCCCAGTCACATGCTTCGTGTGTTGCTGGACTTGGGTAAATCCATTAGATCAATCTGGGCTTTCTTCGTGGGCCGTGTCCACCTCCATCAAAACTCTGATTATTTATTTTAGTGGTGGCAAAACTTTATTTGATTCCAATCGATCTTAAACGATTTCAAATTGAACAAGCTGAAACTAGATTCGACCTCAAATTCGAAACGAGCCAACGCAAACAACATAAAATTCGACTGATTCGAACCTGAACGATTCAAAATCCAAGATAATAAAGTCAGATAACCGAAATCATTATGGAGGGATTCAACCTTTAGGATCAATGACATGGTGGAACTTACCAGTACCACCTAAGATTACGGTATTCATGTGGTTAACAACACAAAACAAAATTTTGACTAAAGATAACTTAGCTGCGAAGGGTTGGGTTGGAGATCTTGCTTGTCAATTTTGTGGAGCTAACGAAATAGTAGATCACCTTTTTCTCAATTGTATGTTAGCACAACGAGTATGGTTTTTGTTAGGTAAGAGTCAATTAGTTATGGAATATTGGTATACTTGGCAAGATTTAATTGATTATGCTCATTCTCTTTCAGCATGTGATAAAGTCGGATTTTTAGTAGTTCTAAGTGCGTTAGTTGGACTCTTTGGAAACATCGAAATAAAGTGATTTTTAATCATAGCAACATTAAAATAGCTAGAAATATGATTCTCACGATTAAATCTTGTTGTTTGTATTGGGCAGGTAACATGGCTAAGAAGATCAAGAATGCGGTTGGAGAGTGGCTACCGGTTATTGAAGATGCAATACTGCTAGATCAGATTCGACCAATGGAGATAGTGCCTTATCAAACTTCGGCTGCTGGTGGAGTAGGACAGGAGTTCCATTAGTTCTACATGAATACATATCCAAAATTTTGCCCCCGTTATATAGTTAGCCTTAGCCCTATCCTAAGTGGCTTAGTTATCTCTAATCTCAAATACTTTTGGTCGTTAGCTAACTCTATGCTATGGTTGATATATGGTCTTTTAGTTGACTGTTTTTTTGTTTTTTTGGCATGATAGCCTTGGATTGTGGTTGTAAGGACTCCTTCTTAATTAATACAATGGGCATCAGTATCTTTTAAAAAAAAAAAGATAACCGAAATCATGGATATTATCATTCATAAAATCCAACATAAAATTCGACTGATTCGCCTCTTGTCCTCTGGCATCACACTTAGCTGGTTTATAATCGAGAGCGTATCTGACAACACCGACCATGTAATTTTGTCCCCTAAGATATTATCATTCATGTCTAAATGCAAATTCTAGAATTCTTTTCTTGCCTGGGGCTGTCAAAAAAGCTCATAACTCGTGCCTCGCTCATGACTCACATCTGGCTCGATCGGTAATAGCTCGTTCGATAGTGGACCGAGCTATTATCGAGCTGGCTCGCTAATAGCTTGGGCCAAAATTAACGAGCTGAGCTAAGGCCTAGCTCGCTCGCTAGCTCGGCTAGGCATCAATTTATGAATTTGTATGAATTTGTGTGTATTTTATACTGTCAAGCTCGGTCCAGCTCGGTCCAAAAAGATTTGTAAAATTTATTTTCTTCTTAAAACAAGGTCCAACCAAATCCAGTTAGCCAGCTCATGGCTCGCGAGTTGGCTCGTCACGAGTTTGAGCTGAGATTTTAGCTCGCGAGCTGTTAACGAGCTGGCTCGCTAACAGCTCGGTCTAGAATTAACGAGCTGAGCTAAGACCCAACTCGGTCCGAGCTAGCTCATTTACAGCCCTACTTGCCTCTTCTTCCCTAAGCCCACTTCTCTTTATGTGAATGTAAAATTTGACATGCTCACAAGTGTGCTGAAATCTTTTTTTCCTAATTCCTCTAGCATCATGGATGGTTGCATTTTTAAATGGTACACAAATTGACTCCCATCAATGAATCATATGAATAAGAATTACAAACAAAATATTTGCTCTAGGACACCTGACTCTGATAATTTCTCACTTGAATTGGAGTCAAACTTTTCTACTACAATGAGACAATTGTATTACATTGAATTTAAAACATACAACTATTGTTTATTTCAAATTTAGAAGATCCTCTAAGACAACCAGTCTCCTATGTGCCTAAGCCCTATGGAGACAATATGTTTCTCATGCGAAGGTATACATAAATAAAATACAAAAAAAAAAAAAAAAAAAATTCATCCTTCTGACCTTCCTTTCTGGGTTGAGAGGGGGGGGGGGGTTCTCAAGATGTTTCCTGAAAAACAAAAACAAAAACAAAGGGGATAGTTAGAATTAATGGAATAGTTATGACTATTTAATTTAGTTTTCACGATAAGGAATAACCTTTTGAGCCTCCATGTCCTCTTTGGTAAAGAGACCTCTACGGGCCTTTGGAACACGAGGATAACCCTGGTCTAGCGGAGGAGAACCACCGACAGGAGTGTTGACAGAGTCAAGGTCCGTATCCCCCATGTGCACGACCTCAGTAGGAGCATGATTCTTGAGCTTAAGTTTGAAGGGAACTTTCTCTCCATCTGGGCTGTACAAGATATCATTGTCTTCATCCCATGTATAGTCGGAGAGGTCCTTCGGGATGCCCAGCTTGGAAGAAATTGGAGTGTAGCCAAACTTCTCAGGGACGAAATCATATACTTTCCCCAGCTTATCTAGCTCCATATAAATAGTGAACTTCATTTGGTCAAGGCAGGCAAGCTGGGCAGCACATTTGAAACCATCGCTTCTCAAGAAGTGCTTGATGGTCTTTATAGGGGACTCGGCCAAATCTTCCTTTAATTTTTTATTCTCAGCCTTAAAATTTTTGAGGTCTTGGGACATCTCGAGATTCTTCTGGAAAGATTCTTGATGCGCCTTGGTACACACCTCGAGGTCGCGCTTTAAGTCAACAGTCTCGGTCTCTAATCTTGGCTTCTTGCCCATCTTGGCCTCATATGAAGTTTGACCTATTTTTCTTTTACCACCAACCGAGACGTCAACAGGGCTAGAGATGTCGAATCCAAACTTCCCACCTGTATATCACAAAAACAAAAATGAGTAAGTACAAATTACTGAAGGAAGATAAAAAAATTTGATAATGAGACAAACTTTCAATAAGGTCCTCGATTGCTCATGCAACCTTGCCATCTTCGAAACTCTCCACATGTAGAAGGGATGGCTTCACGTTTTTCCTCTCAAGTTTCATGGGGTGCCAACATTTTCGGATTTTTCCCAGAGATTACATTTTGAGGGTCCAAAATATATACCCAATCCTCATTCCAGGCATCAATCCTTTGAAGGGATTCCCCGAGGTTTTATAAATCCCGGGACCATTTATTTTCTTCTTCACGGTCAAGAAATACTCATTTACAACGAGCACGGTGAAGAAGTGTGCGAAAATGGAAATGTTAGGCTTCGCACCTTGCAACTCCTAATAAATTCGTGAAACTTTTTATCGAAACTAACAATAGTACACCAGGCAGTATTAGTTAGTTGTGAAGGGGTGATGTCCAACGACTTCAATACCAATTTCTCGAAGGGCGACAATGGAGGTGGAAAGTCACACTTAGGAATCTTCCAGTACATACAAGGGACAAGACCTCTCGGGCAATTGAGTCTTGATATTCTTCGGTGACAAGCTCCTCCCGAAATTTGTTCTCTACCCAATCCGTATTCTCCAATATCCACTCCTTAGCAGAGAATAACAATATTGTCAGGAAATTCTTATCTTGAGGATGGCCATCTCGAGCTTTACTGTTTGGTTTCTACTGCCTCTAAGATTTACAAAGTGATTGACGCTCCTTCTGAGGACAAATGTCGCTCCATTCCTCCGACGTTGAAGGTTTCCAATTCTCATTAGAACCATGAGACCTATCAGAGTTGCCATGCGACTCTGTTTCTTCATGGTCCGACTTTTACTCTGATTATCTGTCACATCTTCCAAAAGTAATCTAAGTTGACTGCTAGCAGCTCGAGACACTAAGAACTCCTGGACCTGAGATTTATAGACAATCTGGGAACCTATCTTTCTAGTCAGGAGACTATGTTTCAAAAGAACTGGGAGAGTAATCACTTGAAATTGAGGGACTCCCCTCGATAACGACCCAATGATCCGCCATTTTATAGTTTCATAACAAAAAGCCAATTAGCTTAAGAGAAAAATGATAAAACAATTCTTATTTAAGGGAAGGATAAATACTCTCGGTACTAGGAAGAACCAGGTTTCGATAAAAGCCTTAACCATGGTTCTGAAAATCGGAATCAAAATCGGAATTACTCATTTGACCGTGAAATTGGAATCGGATGAATCGATCTGAATCAGACAAATTGGATAGGAAACTCGAATTTTTTTGAATGGGTAACAATTAAATTTACAGTGTATTACTTATAAAACTAATATTTATCTAATTTAAAAATTAAATGGACTTCTATAAAATAATAAAAAAGCTTAATAAATTCACAAAAGATAAAATAAAATGCTTAATTTTAAATTTTACATTTTCATATTTTATTTTGTATGCATTAATTTATCTTCAAAATATTTTATTTCATAAACAATTAATATTTTATTTTTCTTTGGTCAAAATAAAACAAAATAAAAACTTAATTTATAAAATAAATAAATAAATAAAATTACTATTCTCAACAACTATATGCACCGCTTACTTTAGTCAAATAAAGATAATAATAAAATAAATCGGTGTCTATTTAATAGCATAATCAATATTGAATTACAGAGGATAGTATTTATTAATTGCTAAGTTTGGTATAAACGAAAAAAGAGAGCAGTTTGGGTTCGATGTCCATCAGATTCAAATTTGGATCCGGTGGGCTCCATAACCATCCGATGCACTTTAAGATCCATGCGCACAGATATTGAAGCAAAATGCATAGATATTTAAGCAGATCGGACAGTTATGGAGCCCATCAAACTCAGTTTGGGTCCGATGGACATCGGATCCAAACTACTCTCACAAAAAAAATAACATTAGTGAAGCAATTGAAGATTACAGTAGGTGAAGTATCATGCTCTTGACGCGGGCCCCCTCTCCTGACGCTGTCCAATTTTATTACCAATTGAAGATTACAGTAGGTGAAGTTAGGCGTGTCAATGAAAACCGTTTACCAGTTTACCCTATTCGTATCGTATTCGATAAGACGGGTATGGGTAAGTTTTTTTTTTTCGTTAGCTTATTAGGTATGGGTATGGGTAAGGATTTTTTTTCGTTAGCTAAACGGGTATGAGTACGGGTAAAGGCTATTTCGTACCCATTGGGTAACGGGTAATTATATAAAATAAATTAAATATAGATATATAAATATTATATTCAATTTTATGTTTATCATATCATTGTATCAACGTTAAACCATGATAAAATGTATACATTTTGTTGTGAGATGAATATTATATTAAACATATTATTTTTTTTATTTGAATGTTTTATTATTTAATTAACGAATTGAATTTTGAATTTGTTAGAAGAGATATTTGTATTTTTTTTTTTTTATAAAAAATTATTAGTTAGAATTGATTCTATATTAGTATTTTGATTTTTATATTAGTAACTGTGATTGCATATGTATGATATGATGAGTGTGTGTTTGTAAAAAATAATAAAATAATTATATTAGTATTATTCGTTATTCACCCGCTACCGTTTCGTTACCCACTAATTTTAACGGGTACGGATAGGGTAGGGTAAGGTAAATTCTTAACGGGTAAGGGTAGGGTATGGGTAAGGTCAATTCTTAGTGGATATGGGTATGAAAATGCTTCCACCCGATCCGTATCGTACCCATTGACCCCCCTAGGTGAAGTATCCGATCCTCCAATTTTATAACCGTTCTGGACATGGTCGACTGTAAACCAAGTAATGTTTTCAAAATAAAACAGTACAATATTCATACATCAAGTCTATAAAATAATTTCTACGAATTTAGCCTTCTCCTTCCCTCTAAGACTTGATTTCCCCAAATCAGTTCTACTTTGGTTGCAAAAAAACCAAAATTAGTCCGATTGAATCACCGAAACAATGTACTTTTGCTCTAGAAAGAAGAGAATGAGTGAAAATTCGGCAAATTGTTTTGATTTCGCTTCAATTTTATCGATTTTTTATATATAACTTATATAGCCGAGTTAACTCGGGAAAAATCAGATCGTCTCCAGCTGATTCGTTCTGACTCAGCCGAGTCAACTCGGAATCGGCCGATTTTCCCTTAACAATCCTTAATTCTCCTACATTCACTAGTAACACTGGACAACACAATAATAAGCAAAGGAAAATCATAGAAACTAGTAAATACGACTATATAGGTTTACTTGTAAGTGGATTCAAAGTAAGAAACTAAAAGTAGCCAAGGAAACACACCAACGACAAATAAGTCAAGCAGAAATGCGACAACAATAGCTCATTTGAGAGGATATGAATGAGCATAAGGTTTCCCTCAACTAGATGAAGTATATATATGGACCTTTGTTAGATATCGTAAGACAGAGGCATAGTTCTCGATCCCCATTACGTGCCACGTGTCGCCACAACATAGGCGAACTTTGAATTAATTAGATGGTTGTAGAAATTAGGGGCACATAAATATTGCTAGAACAAGGACCTTACCAACTTCTGCAGATGCTTCATTTTCCAATAGGCTCACTTGTTGGTCATGGTCTTTGTTTCTCTCAAAAAGTGATATTGTTTCCATGGCCTGCTGTATTTTATTCTTAGATTTCCGCAATTTCTTGGCTAACTCCTTCATCTGTTGGGACATCTTACTTTTGAAAGATGAGGTTTTGGGTTGTGCTGAGAAACAAAAAAAGGAGGAAGGTGATTATTGCTTGTAAGTACCAGATGAATCAATAATGTTTGCATTATTGTATCATCTCTAAGCTTTGTGAAACAACACAATTACAACAACAGAAGCATGTAAAACTATCAGTTTTATTTTATGATGGAAATTTTATTTGCATAATCAATATGGTAATTTTGGAAATAATATATACCTTGCTTTTTCTTTTCCCCCATATTTATTTCACATTGGTTCTGCCAATACTTACCAGAAACAAAGGCAATACGTGCTTTATGGATCCATTGATGATTTGTCTAATTAATTACATGGGATATCACAAATCATGAAAAGTCAAAGGCACATGTAGATTTTGGTTTAATTTTATATGTTTAGATTTGATCATGAAAAATTTTACTTCTTCGAATTATGAATGTGTCACTAGTACAATAAACCCCTTGACTGACCAGCAATCACTGACGGTTTTATTATGCAACAGTCAGTGTAAAGACCACATGGAAAAATCATAAATAAGAATAACTTCAACATTGGTTGTTCACTTGTTAAAACCGTTGGTAAACCAACATTGATTGTTTTTTGTTTCCACCCGTCAGTGTTGCTAACACCCTTCACTAATGGTTCCCTTTACAAAACACTCAGTGTTGAACAGTCACCAATACTGACTGTTTTTTAAAGGGAAGCATCAGTGTTTATCTAACATACACTGAGTATTTTTGAATATAAAAGGCTTACCTTTCTTGTGGCTCTCGAAATTTTCAAGCAAGATTGCAGCTTGATTCACATGTTGCTGAACGTCACGAACCAACTCCTCCAGAATACTATTGTCAGTTTGACTGCAGCGGGCTTTTACAAGCACGTCATGAAGGTCCCGCAGCTCATTGTTGAGGCTGTCGGACTCTTTTTTAAGGCCCACGGTGTTTGCCCATTTGAACAACCCAGCTACTGCATTGTTGATCAGGGCACTGATCAGATATCCGAGTGGAATTATCAAAAAATCCATGCTACTTGGGTTGGAAGAGATGATCAGATCAAGGTTTTAATGTAACAATAACTTCTGGTTTACATTGGGGACATACAATTTATAGGAGCTAGCTAACCACTTCATACAGGTTTGTTGTAACTATTCCTTGTGAAGCTTGTCGTGTAGATATGTAAAACATGCGTTGTATTACAACTAGCTTATATATATGGGATGAGGATGGTGTGGAGAAATTGAGTTAGATTGATTTTTTTTTGAAATAATTTGGCATATATTATTTTAATATTTAAGATAATAATTTTGAGAAAGTGAACTAATTCTTATTTTTAAATATTTATAAAATATATTTTATCCAGATGTCAAACTCACAGCCACTCGAGTTGTAATGATATTATCATTATTTTTAAATATTTGTAAGGATATTATTTTTAGTTTTAGTCACTTGACTACAAACAGATTCTCGAGTTGAAGTGAGTTTTAATATCTAAACTAATTTGATTCACTAATTATAATTTAAATTGAGTTTAATTTAAGCCTGATATCAGTTAGGCTATCTTAAAGATTCAAATTTTGTTTGGGTGAAATAATTCTAGAGGAGCTTATTGTGATCACTAGTGGAAAAATTACAATTTGTGTCGCCCTATTTGTGTCGGCTAAGCGTGTAAAACGAGACAGATAATATTTTGTATCGGTTTCTTAAAAAAATGCGTTACAAATAACTTATTTGTGTCGGCCCTCCAAATACCCGATACAGATTCTTCAAATTTTGTATCGGTTATTAGCTAAGTAGCCGACACTGATTTTTTGTGTCGGTTTTTTACTAATAACCGACACAGATATTCTGTTTTTGTGTCGGTTATGAAGTATTAGCCGATACAAATTATTTCTGTGTCGGTTCTTAGTAGTGAACCGACACAGAAAGTCAGTGAATTTGTATCGTGCAATTTTTAACCGATACAGATATATTTTCAGTGTCGTTTTTTTGTAATTAACTGATACAGATAATTCATCTCTTTATTAGCCCCAACAGCGCGGATCAAAACTATGTTTTTGAGGTCTCACCAAAATAAGCTTTCTTTCTCTCTCATTTCTCTGATTTCTGATCTGAGGTGCATATATATTTAGATTTCATTTTTGATTATCAAGAGGAGGAGATGGCATTTCTAGTAAAACAAAGAGGGAAGACTTTTCATCACTTGAGCATATATACCCGAAATTTGGTAGGTATATATTTATTGCCCAAATTTAATGCTTTTGATCTCTAAAATAACATTATAATTTCTCTCTCTCGTTTATGGTGCTATTTGAAACAAACACTAGTGGGAAATTTTACAAAGATGTAACCCTAAATGGAAATTTTAATGCATATATGCATGTAAACCCTAAAATAGTGGAAAATTTTATGTATTGTATTGTAAAGATTTTTGATGAATTTATGATCATATATAAGCCTAAAAAAATGATTATCTTACCAAACATCATGGGTGTAACCCTAAAAAAAATTAAATTAATAAATTATGCATGTAAATTAATAACTAGGGTTGTATTAGCTAAATGTATGGATTTTTGTTAAAAATTGAATGATTAGAATTTATTGTTCTTCATATAGGGTAGTGGATTTGTGTAACGATCTCTTTTATCATCTCGCTCGATCCGACATCTACTTACATTGTAAGTACCTCCTGAATCTCATATTTAATTAGTAGTTTGTGTATGGATGTGTATTTTGTTATATAAGAGTAGTTTGTAGTTAATTAGACGTATCTATACTAGCTAGGTAGAGTATTGTCTTACGAGCCATATATAACCGAATTAATTGCTGCCATTAGGTCATGAAACCCGTTCAAAATTAATCCATTAGGGATTAATTTTGAATAGTCCCTGTTTTGGGACTGCTATTTGAATACTCTGTCTCAATTAGGATGTGACCACATATTAGTCGTGCTTTAGTATTTAGGAAAATTTCGGCAGCACTTCCCCATATTAGTTCCCTGAATATTCGGGGAACTGAGGGGAAGTGCTGCTGAAATTTTCCTAAATACTAAAGCACGACTAATATGTGGTCACTACTGAGACAGAGTATTCAAAGAGTGTGATAAGATGGTAACCGGCCCATATAAGCCCTACTGTGAACACTTAAGGCCAACAGTGTGCTTGATTAATTGTGTTTTCTTATAATTAATTACAGATGGACCGCAGTTGGATGTACGAAGCATCACGTCTGTCGAATGAATATATGGTAGCTGTTGACGAGTTTATGAAAGTTGCAGAGGAATATATGGCAGGTGATGGGAATGGGCTGATGCCGTGTCCTTGTCGAGATTGTAACAATATGAAGAAATATTCGAACCCTGTCCAAGTGAAGAACCATTTGATCCGCCGTGGATTCAAGCACCAATACAAGCGTTGGATATGGCACGGCGAGAGTACTCTGAAATCTGACAAAGGCACTGGTTCTGAGCATCAGGAGTACAATACCGATGTAAATGACGGAAGTGATGATATGCCAATCGATGAAAATGAAGACATGGATAATTTTGATCAAATGCTACGTGATTTGGAAGAGGATTTTGGTAATGATAAGCAGTACTGTGTATTTGAGAATTTGAAAGAAGATTGTAATAAGGAATTGTATCTCGGTTGTAGTAAATTTTCAAAATTGAAAGGTGTATTAAAATTATATAACCTCAAAGCATCTAACAGTTGGATTGATAAGAGTTTTACTGCATTATTGCAAACTTAAAAAAGAAATTCTTCCGGATTGAAACGAGATACCCTCAAATACTTACGAGGCGAAGAAAATGTTGTGTCCAGTGGATTTGGAAGTTCAAAGAATACATGCATGTCGTAATGATTGTATATTATATCAGAATGAGTTCAAAGATCATAACGAATGTCCCAAATGTGGTGCATCACGTTACAGTAGAGAGCATTCCACCGCTAATAAAAGTGATATAGATAGACTGGGTAAAGGACCTCCAGCTAAAGTGATGTGGTACCTCCCTGTGATACCGAGGTTGAAGCGTTTGTTCTCCAATGCTAGAGATGCGAAATTATTGTGCTGGCATGCCGATAGCAGGGAAAAAAGATGGAAAATTACGTCACCCAGCTGATTCTCCTCAATGGAGAAATATTGACAGAAAGTTTCCTGACTTTGGCGGTCACCCAAGAAACCTGAAGTTCGGGCTCAGTACCGATGGAATGAATCCGCATAGTAGCATGAGCAGTAAACACAGCAGTTGGCCAATTCTATTGTGCATTTATAATCTTCCGCATTGGTTATGTATAATCTTCCTGACTTCCGCCTTGGATATCAGGGCCCAAACAGCCTGGAAACGACATAGATGTGTACCTAGCACCATTGATCGAGGATCTAAATAAATTATGGGCTCGTGGAGTTGAGATATTTGATGCATATAGCAAGGAGAATTTCACACTACGGGCCATGATTTTCTGCACTATCAATGATTTCCCGGCTAATGGTAATTTGTTCGGTTATAGTGTTAAAGGAGAAAAGGCCTGCTGCCCTGTTTGCCTGGACGATACAGTCGATGTGTATCTGCCTAACTCCTCTAAGAATGTTTACATGGGTCATCGTAGATTTCTTTATGCCAATCATGCACACAGAAAGAGAAAGATAGAATTCAATGGAAAGACTGAATATGGCAGGGCGAAATACCCGTTGACCGGCAGAGAAGTCTATTTGCGAGTAAGGGATATCAAGGTAGAATTTGGTAAATTTAAGAAAAAGACCGCAAGAAAGAAAGGGGATCCGAAAATCATGTGGAAGAAAAGGTCAATATTTTGGGATTTACTGTACTGGGAGCATTTACAGGTTCGCCACTGTCTCGATGTGATGCATGTTGTTAAAAATGTGTGTGATAGCATTTTCGGCACATTGTTGAATATTCCGGGTAAGACCAAGGATGGTATCAATGCTCGGAAAGACATGCAACAGTTCAACATACGCGACGATCTACAACCCACAGAGCAGAAGACCGACAAGGGTAAAATATGGTGGTATATATCTACCGCAATGCATACGTTGTCGAAAGATGAAAAAAGAAACCTATGTGAATGCCTTCACGGTGTCAAAGTTCCATCTGGATATTCTTCAAACATTAAAAGCCTGGTTTCACTGGAACATTTGACATTGACGGGTATGAAGTCTCATGACTGTCATGTTTTAATGACGCAGCTTCTTCCTGTTGCAATTCGCGGCATACTGCCGCCATGTGTAAGGCAAACCATCACGAAACTATGTTTTTTTTTTTTTAATGCCATTCGTTGCAAGGTAAATCATCTTGATACGTTGGACGATTTGCAGAAGGAGGTTGTTGTCACCCTCTGTAATCTTGAGATGTACTTTCTGCCGTCGTTTTTTGATATCATGGTTCATCTGATTGTCCATCTGGTTAGACAAATTAAGCTGTGTGGACCTGTTTTCTTACGGTACATGTATCCGTTCGGGAGGTACATGGAAATTTTAAAGGGATACGTCAGGAACCGTTATCGTTCCGAGGGCAGCATTGCAAGAGCCTATGCCGCCGAAGAGGTGATTGAGTGCTGTACTAATTATTTGGAGGATTTGAAACCTATCGGCATTCCTAAATCTCGGCACGAGGGAAGACTTCACGGTGTAGGCACAATCGGTTCAAAATTATTCGTGCCTAAAAAAGATATTATGAAACTAGCACATTTCCATGTTCTGCAACACCTCACAGACTTTTATCCATATTTTGAAGAGCATATGAACACCTTGCGGCAACAGAATCCGAAGAGATCCGATAAGTGGCTGATGGGCAAACACAAAGAAACTTTTGAAGACTGGCTTTGTAGTCAAGTCTTGAAGGCTCCGAAAGGAGAAAACATTACGGAAACCATCAGAATGTTGGCTGTTGGCCCATCCCATGTCGTGAGCACCTTCGAAGGATACGATATCAACGGGTATACATTTTACACGAGAAGTCAAGATTCCAAAAGTACCGTGCAGAACAGTGGAGTGATGTTAGTAGCCGTTTCGAATGATTTTTCAGGAGCTAAAACTGCCGGACCATCGCATGCATCTTCGTCATATTACGGGTTTATTGAAGAAATTTGGGAAATAGATTACAGAAAATTTAATATCCCGTTATTTCGTTGTCAATGGGTCAATAACCGTCGGGGGGTTAAAGTTGACAATGATGGCTTCATCACGGTAGATTTCAATAAGACTGGGTATAAGAACGATCCATTCATACTTGCAAGATAAGCCATTCAAGTGTTCTACATAATTGACCCTGCGGATCGTTCAAGACATGTTGTCCTGTCCGGAAAAAGACGCATCATTGGGGTCGATAACGTGGATGACGAAGAAGCGTACGATCAATTCGACGAGATACCTCCCTTTTCCACAGGCATGCTATCTTTACCAACCGCTGAGGATAGTGAAACAATTCACAGGCGCCGCGATCATAACGAAGGAGAATGGGTCCAAGAATAAGATTTTATTGGTACATACAATTTTTTAATGCTAATTTTCAAAAATAATTTATTGTATGACTCAACTAGTGCAATCTATTTTTTTTCCTCCAGGATGAATTACACAACAGGAAGATGGAAAGACTTCACGATGGTTACTTTTGAACGGGGTAATTAATTTATTGTAGCTCTCCTTAAATTAAAATGTGTATAATTAATTTATTGTTTTTCTTTCAGATCAATATGTAATTTATTAACTAACTAAATAACTATATATATATTAGCTAGTTTATATATATATATATATAGTTATTGTAGCTCTCCTTAAATTAGTACTTTTTTTAAGAATAATAATACATTGGAAAAATTAAAAAATTAAACAATTAAATAACTATGTTTTATTACAAAAATTAAAAAATTGAAAAATTAAATAACTATGATTTATTATAGAAATTAAAAAATAATAAAAATTAAATAACTATGTTTTCATTTTAATTATACGGAATATTTAATTATACTGAATTTTTAAGTTCTACATTTCATTTTAACAAAGAACGAACAAAGTATAAGTAATGTTTTAAATGAATTAAAATAAAATAAAATAAAATGAATAAATTAAACAGATTATATCCTTTTAATTATACAAATTGTGTCGGTTTGTAAGTAACCGATACAATTTCTATTGGTTTGTGTCGGTTCTAATATGAAAACGATACAATTTCTATTTATTTGTGTCGGTTCTAATATAAAACCGATACAGTATGCCCTTTTTGTGTCGGTTTTGAATAGTAACCGATACAGTTTCTATTTGTGTCGGTTTCCAAATATAACCGATACAAAAGTTTTGTATTTCAAAACCCTTCTTCCTTTTACATACTTAGCAAATTTTCAAAACCCTCCTAACCCTCCTCCGTCGTTTTTGAGAGAAACATCCCTCATTTTCGCCTCTCCCTCGCCACTGTCTCACTCGCCTCTCCCTCGCCTGTCTCTCACTCGATCGGCTTCTCTCTCACTCGGCATCACGTACTTGGCCTCGCCACTGTCTTACGCGATCGGCCTCACCAGCCTCACCGCCTAGGGTTCCTCTCACTCGGCCTCACCTCTTCCTCACCTAGCCTCCTCCGATCTCAGAAATCCTCTTTGCAAAAATTTGTGTTATTTTGTTAGTTTGCACAAGGCCGAACCCAAAGTGTGATTTTTATTTGTGATTTTTATTTTATTTTGCATGAGTTTGCAATAGACCTCACCACTTTGTATGATTTTGCTTGGGCGAAGTTTGCATAGTTTGCAATTAATGGACCTCACCGCCTAGGCCGAACCCAAAGTTTGCACAAGGCCAAATCCAAATTAGTTTGCACAAGGCCGAATTCTTAACTTGACAGGGACCAGAGTGTGAATTAAATATATTTGGATGTTATAAATTAATTTGGATGTTATATATTACAAACTTTAGTTCAAATCTAATTTGGATGTTATAAATTAATTATGGTAGTGTTCAAATCTAATTTGGATGTTATAAACTTTAGTTTTTGAATTAGTTTTGAGTGCTTCGAATTGTAGAAATTCTTCTTAATTCTTCTTTTTAATTAGGTTTGTGCATGCTTTTAATTATGTGCTTGGAATTATGTGCTTCGAATTAGTTTTGAGTGCTTTTAATTATGGTAGTGTTCAAATCTAATTTGGATTTTTATTGGGTTTGATTTTAAGTTTTACATTTGTGCATTTCATTGAGATGTGAATGTATATATGTGAATAATTGTGAATAATTGTGCATGTGTAGAAATTCAACTTAATTGTGAATAATTTTGCTAATTATGCAGTTCCTACAATGTCTACTGGTAGTGCTAGTGGTGATAGTGACATGGATTTGGGTGGTGATAGTCAGCAGGGTTTGGCTCAGAGGCGAGGGAGAGGGCCCACGCAGATTACTCGGGTGATTAATACTCAGGGCAAGCAGTTGAAGTTTGATCGTTTCCACATGCCTGTCATTACTGACACCACAACAACTTTTTCTACTCAGATGGGTGTGGTGGTGAAAAGACCGTCCCTATCAATATATCTGCCTGGTCTGAGGTAGATGACGGGATAAAGGACAAGATATGGGAGACTCTCGCGGTAAACTCTATTTTGTCTCTTTATTTCACCATCTCTCAGTTGATATCCCCGCTAACTCAAAACTTTCTTTATATTGGTTTTACAGATAGACTGGAATATACCTAATGACAAGGATTTGAAAAAGAAGCTGCTCCAACAAATGGCCAGGCTACACCGACGGTTCAGAACCTACTTGACTTCATTCGTCAACAGTAATAAGAGGCCCAACCTCGAGAAGTACGGTATCAGTGAACAAGATTGGGAGGCCTTTGTCGAGTCACGCCAGTCGGAAGCTTTCAGAGTATGTTTATTTCTACAGCATTCGTACTTTATCCCAAATTAAACATATCTGCCTAACCTGATTATCGAATGGTTTACTTGTTCAAACTGCAGGAACTAAGTGCAAAGGGACGGGCGAATCAGGCCAAGAATATTTATCCGCACTTGTTAGGATCCCGAGGATACGTAGGCCAGAATTTTGAGAACAAGTTTAAAGGTGCGCTGCAGGCGATTGCCGACGAGCAAGGTTTGAGTGGTGATCCGTCCTCCCAAGGCTCAACAACTGCACTGACTGAAGAGCAGTTTGAGAATATGTCTGTTGAGCATAGGCATGTCGCATGGAAGCTGGCAAGACAGAAGGTCCCTGAGGGCAGCTCTACACCTGTCTATCCTAACCCGGAGACAGAAGCCGTCGTCAAGAGAATTGTGAGGGTTTGGTTTTTTTTTTACCTCCTCAAATACAATCATGAATTTATTATGTTCTAACCCATCAATTTTGTCATTTCAGGAAGAACAAGAGGAGGCATTCAAGAAAGGCCATCTTTATGTCGATCGATACGACGATATTATGGGACAATCACTGCCAAATCGCGAGCATGCAGGGAGGGTGAGAGGCCTTGGAGCTGGGGTGGGCATTTCTGATGCCTATGAGGGTCACGGAAGGATAAGGAGAACAAGGATGACTGAGTCCGAGGCTCAAATCGAAGAGAGGATAAACAGGGAAGTATTGGAGAGAGTGGCCAACCAGCGGACGGAGATGGAGAAGAGGATGGAGGAGAGGCAAAGGGAGATGAGGGAGCAGTTGAGGGGCAAGATGAGCGAGGTCATTCAGCAGCAGTTGGCAATGTTGATGGGCCAACGGACTGAACCAATCATAGCCGATAGCCTAAAAGTCGTTCAGAGCAGTTGCCAGTCAGTTCAAGCACGACCATTTTTCGATCCGACTCAGGTAGTACAAATAAATACATGTTTTTCCATTTCATTATAAATGTTGGTGCATTAACCGTAACACAGGGTACATATTTACAGCCGTCAGAACGAAGCTGCAAACTCCAGGTGCTTCGTGACGGGAATAAGGTTCAAGTGGCCACCGGGACAATCAATCTCCCGGTCCTTGAAGGCGGAGTGATTCATGGTATGTTTAAACCGGATGATCATGCGAGGGTGACTGTGGATGCTCCTGTTCCAGGTGAAGAAGACACCCCGGTACCTGTGCCAAATGGCGAACTCGTGTTGGTACGCGACGCCATTGGCAGTTTTACTGCGTGGCCGATGACGCTGATATCTCTCGATGAGGTAAGAAACTTATATTTTTATTACAAGTTACTACACTTGTAAATTTATATATCTATATATATGGTAGGGTTAAAAGCTGCGTGCCTTCATTTTTGGTCCTCACTGCAGGAACCACGTAAAGAATCGGTACCGTTTCGTAGCCCTTGGATGTTTTCTCCAAGGGGGTACAAGGGTTTCAACACAATCAATTTCACCAGGCTGGGAGTAATGTACAGGACTCTGCGTGATCGGTTTTTGCGCCAGAATGAATATCTGTTTCAAATCCAAGTATCACCTGACCTTTTCAATGAAACAGATCCCATAACCGTCACTGCAGATGACTTCTCGTTCTTGTGCAAGATGACTGACTGGCTTAGCGCACCAATTATTAAGATCTTCATGTTGTGAGTTAATATTCATAATAATGACATAATTTTGGTTTTTAATTCTAATTTTCTAAATTGGAGATCACATGTACGTCTTTTTGCAGGTTTGCGTACAGACACCAGAGGGAATACTTACCAGAGATTCCTATTGGTTTTATGGACCCCGAGAGGACACACGGAGCCATTTGGTTAGATGGTGATCAGAACGAGAAGGCCCTTGGCGATGCATACATTAAAAACGCTCTGCACCACAACCGGGACAAAAAATTGATATTCATACCGTATCATCAGGGGTTAGTGCTATATATATATATATATTAAATTTCTTTAATTTCTTAGAAATTATAGGATATGACATGCTACAAATCTAACATGCAGGGAGCATTGGGTATTGCTCGTGCTCCGGCTATTAGAAAGTGAGCTATACGTGTTTGATTCCTCCTCTTTTAAAGGAAAGGAAATAAGATATCTTGCGATCATCGACGCGCTCGATGAGTAAGTGTTTCAAATTTAATTTGGTAATCATTTCAAATATCTCTTGTAACTTCTAATTATTCACTGTATTGATATTTCAACAGTCCCTGGGTCGTCGAGAAGGCAACCGGAGGAATCGGAAAAAGCGATAAGTTGAAAGTCCTAAGGCCCAAGGTAAGTACTGCTTTCGTCTAAAATTTACCATTTATAAAATTGTTTCCGTTTATTATGAATTGCTGAAGTCCATATTTTGAAAATTGCTAATTCTTTAATATTTTCATGTGTTATATAGTGCCGGCAACAAAGGGACGGTTGGGAATGCACCTATTATGTCATGTTGTATGTGTATGACATAATAAATCGCTTCCTCGATACTTTTCCAAGGATGAAGGTACATATGCATTTATATCTTCCAAACCTAACCTTAATTGCTCCAAATTCAATCAAATAAATAATTAATTGCATTTTTCAATCATTTAAAAAATACAGAAATTTGAAGTGGCGACGGCATACACTAATGCGGACTTCAATAGCATTTGAAACATATGGGTTAATTTTTTCATTAAAGAAATCGCCCATCCAAGCAGAACAATTTAATTAGGATGTGAAAATTGTAAAAACAATTTAATTTTATGTAGGATGTGTAACAATAATTTAGGGTTTTAATTTAATTTAGGATGTGTAAGAATAATTTTGGGTTCTAATTTAATTTGGGTGCTACATGTAATTTAGGATGTGTGAATGCAAATATAGGCCAGCAATATATATGGTAGCTGGCCAAAAATAAAAAAAAAATATTTTAAAAAAAAAAAACTGTGTCGGTTAACTATTAAAAACTGACACAAAAAGGAAATTTTTTATACACAGAAAATAAAAAATTTGTGTCGGATGTAACGTAAAAACCGACACAAAATAAACAACTGTGTCGGCTATTAAGTCAAACCCGACACAAAATGAATAAATTGTGTCGGCCAGTAAGAAAAAACCGCTACAAAATGATGGAGTTGTGTCGGTCAATAGTAATGAACCGACACAAAATAAGGAAAATAAAAAAAATTAAATTGGCAATCCCAAATCTGTATCGGTTCATTTTAGAACCGCTACAAAAAAAATTTCTGTGTCGGTTGTAGACCCGACACAAAAATCTGTGTCGCCCGGATGTCCGACACAGATATGCATATATAACCGACACAGATTGTGATTTTTCCACTAGTGGATATTTACTTTTTGTAATGCTTATGACTAATGCGAAAGCTGCTGGCCTCATTACACTATTGTTATAGCAAGAATTAAGTGCATAGCTAATGCAAGGCTTGCACATGGATCTCTCTCGGGTCGTGTATGATTAATTGATAGTCAATTGGTACAATATATATATTAGAAATTACCAAGGTACCCGGCCGAGATTAACGGTTTGTATTCCACATGCTTCATCCATGTTCTCCACATTCTGGTCACCACCAATTTTAAAATGTGTTACATTTTTGTGGAACTTTTATTACTAATTTTATGTATTTTTGAAAAAAAAAACACTGTTTTCAGATTTATTTTATATATTTGGACTCCAAACAAAATAGTAAAAATTGACAGGCATAAAATATATACATATTTACACATGTTCGATCTAGATTTTATCCTGAAAATATTCTTTGATATATAAATGCTATATATTACATCTGGAATTAAGTTACTGCGTTTGCTTACTTTAAATTACAGAAGATGGTAAAAAAAGGTCAAATGCGGCCTTCCCAGAGACCAATGCAGACGCACTCAGTTCGGTCGGAATTTCAGCTACCGACATACATTATATATTTTTGGCATAACTTTGTCATACGAACTCCGTTTTAAGCATATGACCATAACGAGAATATCTACAACTTTCATGAAGGAAGAAAATCAAAATTCGGAATGTAGAATCTTGTACGAACGCACTTTTAGCCGCATTATGACAAAAAAGACAGTTTCGCTATTTTGGAAAAACCAGATCATGCCCCGCTGGTTAATTTTAGTGGTTATAATTATAAGAAACGTATGAGACAAGTTTTAGGGTATATAATAGGCTATTTAAGAGAGAGAACTATGCTCATATTCATCAATCTATCTTCCATATCTCATTGGAGCTTAGGTGAAACCAAGAACTGAGATTTGGAGAAGAAGAGCATAATTCTTAAAGCTAAGGAAGCTAAGTAAGAATTCTCCGTTGTTATAAGGGTTGTAATTATTTCTCTTTCAATTTATCTTTGTTTTATCCAATTTGTAATGAAAAATTCCAAAAAAAATAAAATTTAGTCTTCAAATACATTTTAATATGGAAAACATGTTAAACACTTCAGATCAACTATTTTAACTTTAAAATCACAAAAGCAAATTAGTACCATCAAGAACTTGATCATACCACTTTCATCTTAGTCAATTTATGTCTATATATAATATTGTAAATAGTGAAATTGTTATTTAATATATTTATGTTTGTTTATGATTAATATAGCTTGTAAACTGGGGTAGGCTAGCTAATTTGACAAATTAAATTAAAAAAATATATTGTCTTGTATCGGTAGAAGCACCTTCGTTCTATCGGTACATAATACACTATTGATTGAGGAAGTTTAATTCTCCTATCGGTATTTTGTTTTGTAACTATAGAAGATGATTAAAATATTATCGGTATATATGGAACCGTTAGCAGAATGCTTGTTTCATTCATCGTGTTGGTCTCTTGCGGTAGGGAATTTGTTATAACATCCATTTTTAACTCGATAGAAGACCACAATTTTGTAGTAGTGATATTTGATTGTATAACAAAAAATTTAGAAAAAAAAAGATATTATAGCTACATCTACGAAAAATTTTGTTTAGCTTATGCTCTAAATTGAATCATGTTAATATATACTAAACTAGGTTTAAATTAAGTTCAAACGGTTGATCAAATTGTTTGTAAATTACAGCTCAAATAAAGCTACCTAGCAAGTTATGTAATTAGGGCAAGATTAACTCCATGTTCTAACTTAATTAATACTAGTATTTTTTAAGCCATAATATTCAAAGTGTAGTTAAATAATTTAAAATAAGTATAGTTAAATTATACCAAGTATAGTTCTTTAGCTTTATAACAATAGAGGTGAGGTGTATATAAATCTAGGAACTTTGTAATCAAACTTTTTTATCAATACAAACTTTAACGCTCAAACCATTAACCTTCAAACAAAAATTATAGTAAAAATCGATCATTACATGTTTTATAACTTAATGTCGTGTATCTATATACTTATAAAATATGCTAGCAAAATAATCAAAACATGCACAGTTCAGGGCTGGAGCCCATAATTACTATACTACAAGAATGAAACAATATCTGCTAGGGTAAAATGTGACTATCCGCGAGGAGATACCGACAGATACGTACTTTTTCTATTAACGGTGAGAGCATCTGCGAGAGTATATCAACAGTATTTCTATTTGAGGGCCCAAATTAGATAAAATATTTTACATTAAGGTGGAAGACGAAAAAAGTATAACTATTAAATTAGGTCAAATATTTTACAAAATCAACATACATTTTAACAAATATATTCTTCCAACTGTAACAAATAACATGACAGCTAGTTATAAATCATTACGCATTTGTTTTACCGAGAATGAAGTGCATAATGCCATGCATAGGCTTGCACATGGATACCTCTCATGCATGGTGTGATTAATTTAAATTAATCACAACGTTGACTTTTTATAAATTTATATATAGTCAATGGTAGGTGCAAAAATGAATCTTAATTAATATAAACCCAGTTGTATCTATTTTCTAATAATTATAAAAGAATAGTTAATATCAATTAGTTGTCCGAGATTATCGGATTGTAGTACACCATGCATATGCTTCATCCAGGTTGTCCTTAATTAGATATTCCAACCTCCACACTCCAGCGATCACATCACCAACAACCTCCTCATTTAAGAAGAGGGGAATCACCAACCACCAGGTTCTAGATTCCTTTTAATTTCAACCACAAGGGGCAGGAAATTTTGTTCCTAAATTCACTGACATGTAGAAACAGAGTGGGTTTTGATATTTAAATAATAGATATAGTTTTGTCCTGGGCTCACTCTAGACTCATGAATCAGTGACTTTAGATGTAAAAATTTCTTACCCACAGAGGGTGCAGGAGATTCGGTTCCGTCTCCAAGGACCTTATAATTAATTGGCTGGAAACTTTGCGAAGCACAAACTAGTCTCTGGTCGATAATGACCTGACTTGGTAATTATTAGGTCAATTAATTTCATTAAATGGGTAAATGAGCAATCAATGAAATTTATAATTGATTTAACAGGTTAGCTCTAACCGTTTCTGTAAATGAGCAATCAATGAAACTTTGCGAAGCTGAACTCCGATTGAAGACCATTTTTATTTTTCAACTTTTCCACCAACCCAACCATTGTATTAATTATGTTTTGCTAAATATATATATTTTTCTTCTCTGTAGTAATTATGAATAGTAGTTCATTTTATGAGGCTCGTGATTACATGAAATTTAAATGGAATGCACCAAAAATATCAAATAAATAAGAAGATCAAACTAAGAAATGTTGAAAATTAATTAAAATTGATAGAACATGTACATATCAGTTTTTACCAGAATAAAAACTGCATGGTTTATTTTGGGCATTAGTTATTTTAAGCATAATTATTTTAGACGTAGTGGTTAGTTATTTTTCAGCATGTTGTGTTAAAAAATAAAAAAACAAAAAAATAACATGCAGTTTTATGCTAGTAAAAACTGATATGTACATGCTCTATCAATCAGAATTAATTTTCAACAAGAAAGGCATCAAACAGCACTGATTCCTTTAATCGTTGCTGACTGTAGTAGGATTAATTTATTGGAATCAAAATGTTGACACCTGATAGACATAAGGAACAGTCTGAGAACGTGTCCCCGCAGAGGAGAAAGCATGGATATCAAGCTAGCTCCATAATATTTCCATCATTTTGTCGTTGCTGGAGCGTTTTGTACATGATGCCTTGTGCCTGAGGGAACTCTATGGAGCGTGTTGTACAACTGGCCCCATCACCAGCAATGCTGATTCATTGTGTGTTTGATACACATGCCATGCATGGCAGCAAATATATATATACAGTCACAAAAAATTCAAATATATATATATATATACTTGTCCTTGTTATAAACAAAACTTTTTTCTTTTGAGAAAACTAGCCACCTGCTTCAGTAATAGAAATAAAAGTCTAAAATAACAGCTTAAACTATATTATATTTCTGAAAAACGCAATATTGACAAACCCTCTGAGACTTAAAACCAGCATCATTATCTAACCTCAAAACTGTGTTATGTCTTATGTACCTGTACGTTACAAACAATACTGTGATAAGAAACTTCATTCATTGGTTGGTAACATATGTTATTCCTGGGTGGTAAATCAAGTTCGACAAGAAAATAATGAAACCCAAATCTTCTCGAAAAAAAAAAATATAAGACACTGGTATATGTGTTTTACTTAGTTTTTTTGAAATCATGGGTTGAGAATCAAGTCACCAACACACTTTCAAGGGAAAATTTGTTATGTGCCACTCAAAAACTTCAAATTTGTCAAAATGCCACTCAAAAACCAATATTTGTCAAAATGCCACCAAAATTCAAACTCTATTTTAATTTTGCCATTATCCATATTTAATCTCAATTTTTAAATTCTAATATTTCAAAATGACCAAACTGCCCCTGTCAGAATTTTTTTTTTTTTTCTTTTCCAGATAGAGCCAATTTATCAAAATAAACCGATTTTTTTCTCAGGACCAGTTCTACCGTCTCTTTGGAAGAGACGCCAGGACTCGTGTAGGCACCTTCTCTTTGGAAGACACTACGCTGATTTTCGCTTTGGAAGAGACGCCACCTTCGCTTGCAGACGAAAATAGAAGGATTCCAGTGGAATCGCTACTTGGAAATAAAATCTAACCTGGTGGTGCATCTTTAGATTTTTATTTCAATGGAATCGCTGTCACTTCTATTTCCTTTTATTTCCAGGTTAGATTTTTAGATTTTTAGATTTTTAGATGTGATCCTTTAGTGGAATTGCTACTTCAATTTTTAGCAATTTTGCATTCCAGTGATTGATCAATTTGATTAAAAATAGTACCAGACCAATTTGATGCAATCATACTTTGTGCATAATTAGATGCCAAAACTTTATCAATTTTGCATTCCAGTGATTTTTAGCGACAAATTTCAAGTTTTTTTGTGATCGCTACATCACTATTACATTTCTATTTTTAGCGACAAATTTCAATTTTACATCACTTAGTGCATAATCCTCTTGTAATAACATATTATCTTTTTCTTCTTTGAGCCGTTTTGTTTTCTTAAACCTCTTGTAATTTTACATCACCATAATCCTGTTGTAATTTATCTTTCTTTTTTAGGTCTAGAAATAAACTAAAACCAAGCATACAGTAAATGTAATTGTTAAGGCTAGAAATAAACTAAAACCAAGCATACAGTTTTGTTTTCCTGAGTGCATAATTATTTTTGTTGTTGTAACAGATATTGAACGAGCCAATTTATTATGGCTAGGATTGATCCGAAATATAGTGGCACAGATGCGGCGGTACCATGCACTCCAATCCAACCAACTCCGGCTATTGAAATTGGAAGTCAAAGCCAAGCGGGAAGCACTCATGAAGGATTCTTCGAGGTGGATGATGTGGAACCTGATGGTTATGTGGCTTTACACGATGAGTTCATGTATTTTTCGGATGTTGACGATGAGGTTAATGTCGCACGGGAGGTTAATGTTGATTCTGATCGTATTGAGCCAAGTAGTATGCATGACGAACCAATTGTAGAGGGTGTGGCTGAGTGTGACAAGGAATTTAGTCTTGATCCTGAAAATCCCAAGATAAAGGCTGGTGCGTTATTTCCCGATGTTTATGCCTTTAGGAAGGCATTACGGCATTTTGCTATAAAGAACGAGTTCGAAGTTGTTACTCTTAAGACCGATAAGACGAGGTTCATAGGAAAATGCAGAAATCCTAGCTGTCCCTGGAGAGTTCATGCCTCTGTTATCCGTGAAAGCAATGTTTTCAAGGTAAGCCTGTATACTTAGCTACTCATGTAAATTTATGTAGTTATGTATTATCCTATAACCTAATATGAACTAACGAAACTTATGTAATTATAGGTGAAGGTGCTATCACATGAACACACTTGTCCATCAACTACTATGGTCGACGGCAAGATGGCTTGTAAGTCTTGGGTTTCAGATAGGGTGACTGATTGGATGAAAAAGAATCCATCGGTTGGAGCCAAAGACGTCAAAAACAAGTTAGAAGATGAGTTTCATGTGAAGGTGAGCTACAACAAAGCTTGGTCTGGTAGAGAAGCTGCTCTTAATCAAATTCATGGGTCATGGGAGGGGAGCTTTGAAATCTTATATCGTTATAAGCGAGAATTGGAGAAGAGATGTTCTGGAAGCATTGTTGAGGTCGATATTGAGAGAGTTGGCAACAAGATACGTTTCAAGAGGGTATTTGTGGCGCTTAAGCCATGCATAGATGGATTTTTACATGGTTGCAGACCATATCTAGGCGTTGACTCGACTCATTTGACAGGTATGAGTATCAAGTCTATTTTGCCCAAATATTATCCTAAATTGGTAAATAATTTTCAATCTGAATAATTTGGCAGGAAAGTACAAAGGTCAGTTTGCAGCTGCTGTTGGGATCGATGGGCACAATTGGTTGTACCCTGTTGCATATGGAGCGTTCGACTTGGAGACCACTGATAATTGAGTGTGGTTTCTAACTCAACTTAGACGAGCTATAGGGTGCCCTTTGGGATTGACAATATCTTCAGATGCGGGGAAAGGATTAGAGGTCGCTATCCCAAGTGTTTTTCCAGAAGCCGAGCATAGAGAATGCATGAGGCATTTGATGAAAAACTTCAAAAAGAAATTTCATGGTAAACCTTTAATTTTGTTACATGTAACATGTGAGAAACAGTGCTATATGGTAAACCTTTAATTTTGATAGCACCTAATTTGATGTATCTCTATGCAGGTGATGTTTACAATTCAGACATGTATTCCGCTTCGAAGGCATATTCAGTGGAGACGTGTCAGAGCCATATGGAGAAGTTACCACCCAATGTAATTGACTTCTTGAAGACGAACCACAAGGCTATATGGTGTAGGAGTCAATTTTATGAGATTAGCAAAGTCGACTACGTGAATAACAACATATCCGAGTGTTTTAACGCTTGGATAAAAGGATTTAAAGGTTTGCACTTGGTTGATCTCCTTGATCAGATTAGGCAGCTGTTGTTGGAGAAATTTAATGTAAGGAGGTCAATTGTGAGTAAATTTAATGGAAAAATTGTTCCAGGTGTGATCAAAGAGCTGAATGAATCAAGCAGGAATGGTGGTAGGCCCAAAATTGTTAGAGGGGGGAATGATTATGGAGAAGTCAGTGGTGTAGACACGGGGGGTAATATTTGGAGACATGTAGTGGAGTTAGATAGTAAGCAATGTAGTTGTAGAGAGTGGCAGATTACCGGCAAACCTTGCATGCATGCTGTTTCATTCATTTGCTCAATCCGAGGCGCAAAAATAGAAGATTACGTGCACGAGTACTATTCTGTTGATAGGTTCAAAATGGCTTATGCGGGTAGAATTCCAGCAATGCCTGACAAATCACAGTGGGAAAAAGTTAGTCTTCAAGCACAAGTACTCCCACCTGTGGCTAAGAGACCTCCAGGTAGGCCCAGAAAAGAGAGAATTCCTGGGTGTCTAGAGCCGGGTACGAGAAGGCAGCAATGTAAGAGATGCAAACAATTCGGACATCAACAAAGAACTTGCAAAGTTGGTGAATCGGGTAATCCAAGGGTTCCAAAAGGCAACAAGAAAAGGTTAATTATGCACTTGGAAATAAGTGACATGCTTTTATTTGATATTGGAATGCATTTTATGTATTACTTATCCATTTTATACACAGAAATAGAAGTCCGCAAGATGGTGCATCGGGTACGCAAGATGCTGCATCGGGTACGCAAGATCAGTGAAGCAAGGGAAGGAGTTAATTGAAGTCGATATTTTGTGCATTCTAAATGAAATTATGCAATTATTTTGTTGTAAGCTATGTTTTGTGCATGCTATTTTCCCTAAATGAAAGGGAATTATGCAATTATTTTGTGCATGCTAAATGAACTATGTAAGTTATGTTTCTATTTAAAGTGATAGATTAAAGTTGATCATTCTGTGATGTATCAAATGCACTTGATTTCAATCCATCTTGGTCACAATGTATCAAATAATATAGCAATTGATAGCACCACAAGAAAAAACTACAATAAGAAGAAATTTAACAAACATCAATCCATAAATCAATCCACATAAACATTACATGCCTAAACAGAAATATAACAACAGAGCATTCCACATAAACATTACATGCCTACCATCAATCCATAAATCATCACAAAAATTACAATTACAATAAGAAGAAATTTTATCGTCTCCGATATTGCGATCCGCTTATAGTTCTCCTTCTTGATATCACCAATCTCTTCTTCCATATCACCGATCTTATTATTGAGTGATTCCATTTCATTCTTGAGAAATGCAACCATCCGTGAGTGCTCGTTCTTCATTTGTACGATCTCATGTTCTAATAGATCATTTACTGCATTGCTTTGCATTCCAAATATACCGATGTTGCAAAGATATACCTCGTAATCTTTCTCCCACTTCCAAAATCGACAATTATTCTGCAATTTTATATACCTCGTAATCTTTCTCCCACTTTCAAAATAGATCATTTTGAATCTGTGAGCTTAACTGATTTAAAAAAAAAATCACTTACAATTTTGTGATTGTCGCATTTGTAGAAAGGTTTTCCCGGGTTCGCATCCGTAGTGCTCACAAACCACTTCACATAAATTCCACAGTACGGACATTCCACGAGCGGCAACTTCCTAACTTTCGACGGCGACCCACTTGAAGACATCGATTGCGAACTGCTGCCGTGCTTCGGACCAAGGTAAGGTCGATGCATGCTTCCAGACGAGAATAGTGAATTAGTTCATTTAGTTCATTTGTTTCTTCTTTTATTCTTTGTCAGAAACCTATTTGAACTTTAGAGATAAACAGGTACAAAAGGGAAGCAAATGAACAAATATGACCTGAAATTAGGCCAAAATGGTTCTTAAATCGGTTCCACTGTTCTGATTCAAATCTTTTACTTCATTCAAGGAGCTAGTGGTACGTAGTTGACTTACTGCATTTAGTACAACGAATAAACAAAAGAGAATTAAAGGTTCAGAAAATACTGACCAAATATGCAGGGCAGCGACGGCCTACAAGGAAGCGAGTGCTGAGGCGATTGCTGAGGGTGGCAATGGCAGTTTCTCAGACGAACTCACGGAGCGACGGCCTAGGTTTGGCGAGTAGTAGATGGGCACCGACTGCTCAGGTCAGCAACGGCCTAGGGTGGCGATGGCAGTGTCTCAGACGAACTATCGAACTAGGGTAGCGACGGCCTAGGGTGGGTGATGGCGATGTAGCGATCACAAAAAAACTTGAAATTTGTCGCTAAAAATCACTGGAATGCAAAATTGATAAAGTTTTGGCATCTAATTATGCACTAAGTATGATTGCATCAAATTGGTCTGGTACTATTTTTAATCAAATTGATCAATCACTGGAATGCAAAATTGCTAAAAATTGAAGTAGCAATTCCACTAAAGGATCACATCTAAAAATCTAAAAATCTAACCTGGAAATAAAAGGAAATAGAAGTGACAGCGATTCCATTGAAATAAAAATCTAAAGATGCACCACCAGGTTAGATTTTATTTCCAAGTAGCGATTCCACTGGAATCCTTCTATTTTCGTCTGCAAGCGAAGGTGGCGTCTCTTCCAAAGCGAAGGTCAGCGCAGTGTCTTCCAAAGAGAAGGTGCCTACACGAGTCCTGGCGTCTCTTCCAAAGAGACGGTAGAACTGGTCCTGAGAAAAAAATCGGTTTATTTTGATAAATTGGCTCTATCTGGAAAAAAAATAATAATAAAAAAAAAAAAAAAAAATTCTGACAGGGACAGTTTGGTCATTTTGAAATATTAGAATTTAAAAATTGAGATTAAATATGGATAATGGCAAAATTAAAATAGAGTTTGAATTTTGGTGGCATTTTGACAAATATTGATTTTTGAGTGGCATTTTGACAAATTTGAAGTTTTTGAGTGGCACATAACAAATTTTCCCCACTTTCAAACTCTTATATATATTATAGAAGATTTTCTCACTTTGTGGATTTCGAACCCATGACTTCTCACATAAAGAGTCATGTGCCTTTGTCACTAGACCAAAGACAAGTTCTTGTGTTTTACTTTGATTGATTGATATTGTTGTATTTTTCTTCTATAAGGGAAATATTTCTTGCTCACTGAATGTAAATATATCCCAAAACTCAAAAGATTGTTTGTCAAGATTGATATCCTTTAGGTCTCAAAACAAGCTCTTTATTTTACATAAGGGAAACAAAAAGTTAAAGAAATTAATTTTTTTGCATTAGCAAAACAGAACATAAATTTCTACCGTGCATACTTCAAACAACGTAATAATAAAAAATATTACATTTATGAGTGAACTTCATGAGACAAGGATCGATGTTACATGAGATGTTATTAATACAATTGAATCGTACACCACAACATATTACATATTAGATCATATTGATAATAATATCACCAATGATCTTTAACAAGGACAAGTAACTTGTTGATTTGCCAATTAACAAATCCATTATCATTTTTACATCCTATAATTCTAACAGTCTTAAGGAACTCTCGCTGGACTATTGCATCTCTCAGTCCCTCTTGAGTTATCTCCTCTAAATTCCGAGACCAATGCCTTCAATAGTAATAGAACAAGTTACATATGCTTCATTGATAATAGATCTTTTGACAAGGGCTTAATTGAGGGGGCTAACATGTTAACACCTGGTATTACACAGCCTTGACTATCTTGTTAACTTCATAATCTAGCTCATTTATAGTATATCTATTGACCGTAAATACTCAAAGCTTGTCATTTTTTTATTCGATAATTTGGATGTCCATGCCAAGCTCTCCAAAGAGAGAGAGAGAGAGAGAGAGAGAGAGAAATTACATCAGCGTATAAAGTGAGCTCTTGTAGTTCAGGCGATTGATGGAGTGAAAATGACACAAGATGAAAGACATAGAGACCCGAACTCTTATCAAAGACATAGAAAACCGAACTCACAAGAAGTTTCAGGTGATTTAAGTTGTTGAACACTGAACAATTAGAAAAATCCTTCTTTTGTACCTATTTTCATTACAAAGTAATGTCAAAAATGAAAAAGGAAAATCACAAAGCTAATTACAAATGAGAACTTTGAATGCATATTATAGTCATAAGAGGTGTTTACTCCAAGAACCACAAACAAATATCATGTACACGTAAGTTTCTGAGATTGTATCCGAATTACAATTGAAAACAAAATTTGTTATGCACTTATGGCAGACAAAATCAAAACCCAATCAATTTAAAAGGATGTTATTTTTATTTTGTTGTAGCATTTGAAAAAACACTCATAAACTGCTAGTAATAAATCTCCTAATAAACAATTAGGGTATGTATTGAGCTTGGTTATAAATTATATTGCATATAAAAGAAGCAGGATTTTATTTATGGCCAACAAAGAGTAGTATATGCAAAGTAGAAGAATTGTATATTTTTTTTGTTCAAATATATTGCAGAGAGAAATTACCTTTCCCTTGGGGCAACGTAGTTCAAGCCGTAACCTTTCGACATTTGAAAGGTTGTCAATAAACTTGGGTCCCATAGTAGGATATATATCCTCATCATAACAACAAGGAATACAAATGGAGGCATCAACTAGTGATAACATATTTAGCAACAAAATATATTGTGCAAGTATAGATTTTAATTTTCTGATTTTAATTTTGTTGATGACTGCAATTTGGTCTAATATTTTTCTTTTTGTAGGCAAAATGGCAACCCCTATAGATATTATAATGGCAAGTGTTGTACTGGTAGAACTTATGGTCACAGTACCATAGAATATTGATTTCAGTATATAGAATAACAAACAGTGGTGATGCAAACGTACCAGTCCATCTCGATCCGGCATTTTTTTCCATAACCAAAAAATTAAATAATATAATATTAATAACCAAATTTTCGAAAAATTTTCAATCCTAACCAGACCGCCCCCCATTGGGTGGTCTACACCCCAAGCAGACCGCCTCCCCACCTGGCGGTCTGCTTTTATTTTATTTTTTTCCTATAAAAACCCTCTCCCCTCCCCCCACCCACACCAAACAAACCCTAGCCGCTGCTGACCCGCCTCCTCCGCTGTTTTTCGTGTCGAAACCGCCGGAAACTCCGTTTTGTCGTCCCAAAAGCAATATTTTACACTTTCGTTGCATTTTCGACCCCTCTCCGCTTCCCTTTTCGGGTACGAAATTTTTTGCGAATTTTTATAAATTGTTTCGAATCGTTAGAAATTGTTAATTGGAATTGTTATAAATTAGGTAGAAATTGTTTGATTGGAATTGTTATAAATATTAGAATTGTTAGAATTGTTTGATTGGATTTGAATTGTTAGATATTATTTGATTGAAATTGTTAGAAATTGTTTGATTGTATTTGTTAGAAATTGTTAATTGTAATTGTTATAAATATTAGAATTGTTAGAATTGTTTGATTGGGTTTGAATTGATAGGTGCTTCGAGTAAGACCCATTTGCCATGGGGCCCGATCAACACTCGATCGGTAAGCAATAAAGATTATTTTTAATATCATTTTTTTCTCTGCACAACTCATTTTCTAAATATTATTTACAGGTACTGATGACAATTCGAGGAGTTGCACACAGCTTGGTGTGCATGGCGAGAAATGGTTTCCGGGCGTTCGGGTGTACTATGCTGCATCACACTGTTCCGATCGTCGAGGATTCCCATTTTGATGGGCGCCTCGTTGGCATGCTACACGATGCTGGCGAGAACATCAACTGGCGTGAGATCAAGATTGACTCACCAGTTCCGAACCAGCCCAACCAAGAGCCGCCTCTCGTACGCGATAGAGACCTACCACCACCCCCCGCAGGTATTATAAGTTAATTTTTTTTCATTCACGTCAATTTTGTTTCGAAATGTGTTCTTAAGATGTTCCACTCAAATATTGCAGAAGATAACCCGAATTGGGCGTTCCACGATTGGGTGCTGGACACCAAGAAATGGCACGCTTACTACAATCAATATGGAGTGCTAGTGCAGTATGATGAGGTCGGTTGGATCGTGTCTATATAATTAATTTTTATTTTATTTTGTATAAAGAAAACTAACATTATCTAACTACAGGATGGTCACCCTACATGGAGTGCCGAGCCCACTTTCACTCCGGCAGACTTTGGTCTCACCGACACTGGGGCAGAGGACGACCATGAGGCTAGCGGCAGTGGGGCACAGCAGGCTACCCAGTTTGATCCATGGGCGGATGCTGCGTTTGGGACACAGCCACCGACCACGTATACAGGGGACTGGGACGAGCCCACACTATCGATGCCACCCCCCATGCAGCACGACCACGAGGCTAGCGGCAGTGGGGCACAGCAGGCTACCCAGTTTGATCCATGGCCGGATGCTGCGTTTGGGACACAGCCACCGAGCACGTATACACAGGACGACATGCATTTTGATTATTCTGATGACGAGGATCCTGCAGAGCCCTCTGAGCCTCCACAGCCTCAGAGACGTGTCCAGCCGCGGAGGGCATGCGGGGCGCCTCCCAGATTGTCATTGTCCGGTCGTCGTCGTCGTCGCTAGTTTTTATATTTCATATTGTAGCCATTGACAGTATATTTATATTTTCTTTTCTATATTTTATGTTGATCAGACGTTATTTGGTTATTTTATTTACTTATATTTTCGTTTCTATATTTTATGTTGACTAGACGTTATTTGGTTATTTTGTTCACTCGACCAAATTTGTCGTTATTTTATTCACAAGGAAATTACAAGGAAATACAATCATATAATCATAACAAAATAGATAAAATACAATATAAATTACAAGCAATTACATAAAATACAATATAAAATAAAAAAAATAAAAAAAAGCAGACCGCTGGGTGGGGGGGCGGTCTGCTTGGGGTGTAGACCGCCCAATGGGGGGGCGGTTCTGTGGGTAGGGCAGACCGCCCAATGGAGAGGCGGTCTGGTTAGGATTGAAAATTTTTCGAAAATTTGGTTATTAATATTATATTATTTAATTTTTTGGTTATGGAAAAAAATGCCGGCATCTCGATTGTTAGGGTAATTGTTATTATTCACTATTGTTATAAGTATATCGATTGGTGACCAATAAAAAAATGGTTTCAGCAAGGATCATGAGTGGACCAGCACTTTGTGGAATTATATAATATTTTATATATTAGCTCATTTTTTCTACCAAAATTAACATTCAGTGAGGGATAACTAACACAAATATTGTTGCCTCTATTTTCATTGACTTCAATAGGCAACTGAATTGATGCAGCGAAGTTTGAAGTTGTCAGCAACTCAGCATGTCAAGTGACCTCTCTGTTATCCATTAGAACATTAAATTCAAAATTTTAATATCTAGATGCCTACTGGAGAAAGAAAAAGAGCATCAGAGAATGTGCTTGTTAATTTTTTTTAGTGTTAAAACTATGTTATTTTGTGTTAAACTATGTTATTTGATGTTAAACTATGTTATTTTAGTGTTATATTCTATTATGTTTAACTTGTTTGTGTATGTTGTTTGTGTTTGTATGGTATTCTAGTGTTAAATTATATTTGGTTTATATTATGTAAACTGTGGGATTAGTTAAACTATGGTTTCACGGGGCCATGCATGGTCAGGCCAGGATGGGTAAGGCAGCACATGGGCATAGGCAGGCAGGCACAGGCAAGCACTGGTATGAATGAAAAGTCCATAGGCAAGTTGGATATAGATTTCCAGGCCCATCATATTGGGCCAGGTAGGCTGGATATGGGATATTTGGTAAAATACCTATGGGCTTGACCCATTGCCATCCCTAGTCGCGGGTGGTGGTGGGGGGGGGCGGCAATTTCTAGGATTCAATTGAATGGCCCGAATTAAATGGGCCTTTTCTTATTTTACATTTATTTGTTTTCATTTTAACTTGCTAATTGATGGGCTGATGCCATTTTCGTATTGGCCCAGGGGAGTTTCAAACATAGTGCTTCCCTCTTTATTGTCAAATTTACTAATAACAAAGACAAAAAATGATTAAATTTGCGTTAAATAGTATCAGTAAACAAATATTTTTATTCTAACGTAATTTTTGGACAAGTTAATTATATATTTTTTTTCTTAATTTTTCAAGAAGTGTAAGAAGTGACCTCAACATCTTTTTTGGAATAATTATTTTTTTTACAATTTTTTACCTATTTTTGTTATTCATAACAAGCATTTTAATAAAAAAAAAAAATCCAAGTTTCTGAGTTGACTCAGCCGATTCTGACTGATTTCTCCGATTTTGAGTCAAGGGTCGACTATCTGATTCTAGTTCTGAATACGATTTTTAGAACCTTGTTTTTTTGGTAATTTCCATAAATTAAGCTAATTCTACAAAGAAGTTATATTTTAAGAGGCTATGGGGAGGATGAAAATGTTAAATTATAAATTTAATTATTAGAGTTATGTATGGTCAACATAATAATTTATGAAGAGGGTCCAAGAAGTTTCTTGGCTCTTCTTAATGTCTACATGGATATAAAATATTAAATTCGGAATTCTAGATAATTCTTAGGAAAAAGTGAATGTAATGGTCATTTAATATGCTGTTAGGAAGCTTAAAGGTTAGGTTTGGTTTATATATAGATGTTGCGTTATTTTGTATGTGTAGGAGAGAAGAAATATAGTTTCAAACGATACATGTGGAAGTCTTCATTTTGGCCTTCTAACTCGCATCCGGGGCAACCTCCGAGTCCTTTGTCTCCACGTGGAAGATGAAGATGAAACGATACAAACCAAAGACCATTGCGCAACACAAACTTTTTTTTTTTTTAAGCCTTGGCAGAAGCTGCCATGGAACACAAACTTTTCTTGCAACTATAGAAAAATGACAATTTGTGTTTCCCAAAAGAGTCCATAAAAGGAGAAATCATTTCACCTAAGGCAACTATGTGTAGATCCAGACCGTCCAATCATAATATCCTCACAAATATTGAAAGAGCTCATGCATTCAGCATTCCACCTCAAGCCAGATTGACCCAGATTCTGATTGGACAGTCCGGATCAAAACAGAAATATTTTGTTTTCTCAGAGAATATTGGATTCACAGAGGTGAGTCTATATCCTCTACGGTACCAAAAATTATAAGATTGAAATCTGGACCGTCCAATTAAAATATGGATCAATTCCGCTCAAGTTGAAAATTCAAAGGGGGTCCTCTCAAACATTTGTGTCAGTACGGGCCGATTGCACGGTCTGAAGTCTTTCTGCATGCAGACGATACAAACTCATATATAGAAGGGTTTGGTATTTTTTTCTGGCCCAATGGCTAAGATGGTTAATTATAAGGCAATTTCTCTCTGGCCCAAACGATATCATTTTCTTTCCTCAAAAAAGGAAGGAAAAAAAAAGTCAAACCATTCCAGATCTAATTAGAAACCGTCATAATACGCCAGTGGTACCTCCAATACTAGTATAAATACAATCTATATATATATATACTCTCAATGGCTGTGTACAATAAGAAGTATATCTTACAAGTAATGCGACGCTAGCTCTAGTGCCTAACGGGGTCGCTTATTACACTATCTCCATAACTGATATATACAAAGAATGAAAATTATTATAATATCATGCATATATGAACTATCCTCAGTAAGGTACGAACCAAACTATCATAATGCTCTATCAAACCAAACAAGGTAGGAACCAAGCTCAACGTCTGATCGATCAGATATATAGGTACGCAAAGAGAACCATGACAACAGAAACGGCTACACCAAATGTCGGCATGGCAATGGCTGCATTAGACATGTCTGCAACATCAGACATTACCATTGGAGATGGAACAGGTGCAGGGGCAGGGGCAGGTGTGGGGGTGGGGCTAAGGGCAGTTTTTGCCTCTGTGACAAGCATCATTATAGCAAACACGATGAGCGCCACAAAATATCGCTTCATCCCTGCTGCTTCCAACTCTCACTTCCTTCCCTGTTTATTTCTCTTTTATTTTGTGAATAATAAAGTGATTGAAGAATTTGGTACAATAGGATCTGTAAGAAGGATGGTATTTATAGGTGAATTTATAAATGGTGAGGTTTAAATTATAAGCGAAGGAGGCTGAAAATTCTAGAGAAATAAATGCTAAACGCGGCATGTCATTCTCATACAATGTTACTTACAATCAAATAAATTAATTACATTTGCAATTTTGATGTAAATGGACTTTATAGGTTCTCATACAATGTTACTTACATTGACAAATTGAAGCTCTAAAGATAATTAAGTTGGATCTAGCGATTAAAATATTATTTACCTGAGAGGCATTGGTCTAAAAATAGGAGCTTGATAATTGAGCCCCAAATAAACCTCCGAGCGTGTCACCCCAAGTAATTGATGTCTAATTTTTATTTTGGGCGCTCATATTCAAACATTAAAAGCTCTGTGTATAACCATTACAATGGTATTGCAAAACATTTAATCCTCTATCTACATGTATATAAAATCCTAAATCTGAGTAGTTTTAACTAATTTTGTCTTCAAGCCAAAAAATGAAATATTCTTTTCACCCACTTTTTTTCCCCTCTCATCATTCTCGTCCATTTTCTCGCTGATCATTGATGAATTTTGCAAAGCTAAAAATAGAAATATTTTTTAGTTGATTTTCCGTTTCAAATGAGATCCATGAAGAATAATTTTCAAGTTATATTTGTATCATCATGTTTTTTACCACATTAAATATCTGTGACTTTAAGGTCTTTTACTTTCAAGCGTATAAATAATATTAATAATAATTCAAACCTCTAGAATAGAGTGTATAAATCTCATGTACAAAAAAAATTAAACCTCAACAATAGCACTTCAAAGCATATAAATCTCAACAATAACACTTCATGCACAAAGCTAATGTACAAATCATATAAACTCATGTACAAAGTCTTGACAATTTAAAATATTGCTGACTGAGGTTTAAAAATTTAAAGTATATGTTCATGAATCTTATTTCAAAGATAAAATAGAATATAAAACATTCGTATTTTTAGATTCGTAAAATTCATCATGGATCGTTAGAAATATAGATGAGAATGATCAGAGGAAAAAAAAAAAAAAAGTGGGTGAAAGGAATCTTTTCTTTTTTGGCTTGAGACAAAAACAGTTAGGAGTTGAACTATTTAGATTTAGAATTTAAATGATTTGAGATAGAGATTTGAATTCTTGCTAATAGCATTGTAAAAAGTTGTAATAGAGCTTTAAATGCTTGGATATGAGTGCTAGAAATTGAAGTTAGACAACATTAGAATTTTTTTTTGTATGTTCAACTAGTTGGGATTATGCTCGGGTATGATGGCTCGGAGGGCCAAAAACATTTCTCTAAAAACTAATTCCGTCATATTAATTAAAAAAAAAATGTTTTGATATTTCAATCAAATTTCTTTCACAAAAGTGCCAAAATATGTTTTATCAAGACATTCTTCATTTAATTGCAATTTTTTATTTATTATTTGATACTTGTATGTAGAAATTCACTACATTCTAATTTAAGAAGGAGGCATCAAATTTCTTACAAGGAGTAAATGAAGAAATAAATTCAAAAAATGAATATGTCAATCTCATATAATCTTACTGTACAATACAAAAATATTTATTGCATTTGAAATTTTGATGTGCTTATACAACTCAAACTTAAATTCTTACAGGGACTTGATTGGTTCCAAATCAAGGTGCTTTATTGACAAATTATTGCTCCTTAATTACCTGATTGATAAAGGAAGAAAAAAAAAAAAAAAGGGGTGACAATTACATGATTCCACAAACAATTGAGGCAAAATGCTCCATGTCCAATCAGATAAAATAATAAACCCATCATTGACTTAGGCATTAATTACATATATGAACGCCGGGAATCAAAGCAATTGGTTTTGTTCTACCTAAGAAGCTCCATAAGTATATTAATTTTTGAACAAGTTAATTTATTCCTTATTGAAATTATGTGCATGATTTCACTAAAAAAATTAAAAATATTACAAAGTCTGAGAACAAATTATTACAAAATGTTTTTTTTTTCTTTTATCGGCAAGTAGGCGGATGTTGACTCGAATGATGTTCGAGAATGTTTGCGAGGAAGGATTATTGTCAAAGTATAAAATTCTGAATACAATTACATTTGATTGGAAAATTCTACGAAAATGCCCTTCTTTTACAGATATTGAAACAAAAAAACCCTTTATTCTAATTTTTTTTAACAAAATGCCGGTCCATTAATTTAGATTTTGACCTTCCTTATTTTTGCACACCTTTTGTAATAAAATTTTTAAATGTAACATTAAATATTTAAATAAAGTTAGCTTCACATTTTAGAATATTATCTATGAAGTATTATATTTAAGAAAAATACAATAATAAGTGTTGATTTGTGATCTGTTTGTCTAAACAAATCCTATTAATTAAGAGTAGAAGAAGAATGTTTTTCAAAAAAAATAGAGATGGTTTTTGTTTAATTGGGGGATTTAGATTAGAAGAAAGAGGCTCTAACGGGCTTTGTATTTAAAATTTTGAGTGTTTGTTTAGCCCACTAGGCCCAATTCACCTTTCTTCATGTTTCTTGCGCTCTCTCTCTCTCACACACTCGGCGCCGACAATCCTTCCCAAAAATTATCCTTTTCCCAAAATCGATGGATCGTTTAGTAATTTTCTCTACATTAGTTTGCTCTGATAGTTTCTGATTCCATCCTTGAAAACGCAAGTTTCCCAAATCAAACCACTAATTTCACCTCTATTCCTCAAAACCTAGAACACACAGTCACCGCTGGTTGAGGAGACCGCTGCTGCTGCACCCCACACCCTCTCTCAGCACCAAGGTTAGAATTTAGTTTTGGTGATATTTTGTGTCTTCTTTAGTTTGGGCTTTTTCTTAATTATTGTTCTGAACCTACTATTTTAGGTTCCTGTTGTCCTGAACCAGTATCTTCAGAGAAACAGTATTTTGTACCAGTATCAGTACTGATTTCAATATCTGGTAACATTTTTGTCTCCCATAGTGATTTGTACCAGTATCAGTATTAGGTATAAACCTAGACTGGCAACATTTTCTGCCTGTAAACAGTTTTTCTACCAGTAACAGTGCTGATTTGGCACATTTATATGTCGAAGAACTGAAGAGTTGACCCATCCTAGCAGCACATTTTGATATAGAACAGACATGTGTAAATTGCCCCATGAATTCTCTGATACTGGCAGCAGTGACTTCAGAATTGGAGGAAAATGACCAAACTGAAAATGCTATGAATAACTCAAATTTCTTTGAACCGATTCAAAAACCATTCTTCAAAGCCGAGATGATTCTGGACTTGATACTGGTTGGGGGTTTGTGCAAACAGCCATGTTCAATTTGGGTAGAGATAAAACTGAATGGCAGTTTCTACCAATCTTCATCTACAAAAGAAACCCTAGCAAAGTCGGTTGAATATTTGGAAAAATGCTCAACCCTCTACACTGTTTGGGCTTTTTAATTGGGAGAATAGGAGAAGAACCAGGTGTTTTAAATGTGTTAAGTGATGTTCTTTAGTTGCTGAGAACCTTCTTTTCTGTTTGGATTGTTAATTTGGTTGAATAGGGATAGAATTTGGTTATAGTTGTGGATTTAGTCTTTCTCAAATGTGGTATGTCTATTTCTTTGTTGAACTTCATTCTTTAGTTGCTGAGAACCTTTATCTTCACTGATTGTGCTTTCTTGGATGCCTATATTGTTCATTTTTCACATGTATGAGCTATTTTCTTTATGTTGCACTAAAATAATTGTTTTTGGGTTGAATTTAGGTTAAGATCATTATTGCAATCGTGCCTTAGTTGGTATTGTTCAAGGTTTTCAGTATGACATGCAATGTATTGAGTTATAAATTGGGGATTCACTGCATTTTTGGTTTACTGATACAACTTTTGGTTTAGGGTCTATTGTCAGGTTTAGTTTGGAATTCTATTCATTTACTAATATTGAATTATGGAAAATTACAAAATAACATGTACTGTAACAGACTAATGGCAATACCAGGAGAGCGAAGTGGTACGGATATCATCCTAAGTCATGAGAGAAACTGGTCCGAACTTCCAGAAGACATTCTCCACAACTCCCCTGGCAGTTATCAGCCCCTGTCACTGATCCTCCCCCTGGCTTCTAGAGCACTGTCAAGACATTGAAAACCCTGAAAACATCATTAGACGCTTCTACTGTCTCTCATCTAGCAAAGTGCATACTATCACTTGTCCAGGTTCCAGTCGTGCCTGGCTCAAAGGCCCTGGATGTCGGTACTTACTTGCCTCTCACTTGGGAAGTTTTGAGATGTATCTCCTTAATCCTCTTACTCATGATCAGATCCATGTCCCTTACCTTAATATACTTGGTAGTGGGTTCCTGGACTATATTGGTCCAGATCCAATTGAAGGCGGCGATATTGTCGTTATATCAGGACTAGCGGACTGGGATACCGAACCCAATATTATGGCTTTTTGGCGACCTATGGCTGATGATTGGGTCTATGTAGAAGGGATTGGAGACTGCTACAGTTCTAGTGCATTATGTATGGGACAATACTTCAGTAACGATGAAGAAACTGGCATTACGAATGTTATTCATATTGCAACCAAGAAAATGGCTTATCAAGTCGCACCACCAGAGGGCACAAATCATCTTCTAAAGGTTCACACAATTATGGTCGAGTCAGGAGGAAAGATCCTAAGGTTGTTCCAGCATTCTGAGGTTAAGCAATGCCACTTTGATATATACTGTCTTTATTTCAGTGATGGTGAGAGGAAACCTTGTTGGGTGAAAATCACTGTTATCGGTGACCAAATGTTGTTTCTGCAATATAATTGTGGGTTATCTTTCTGTGCGAGTAACTTTGCTGGATTCAAAGGGAATTGCATTTATTTCCTGAAAATCACGGGAAATCTTTGTAGATACGACATAGGAGATGGTACAACTAAGGTGTTGGCTTGCCCTTTTGATTCAGTGGCGGGTTGGTTCGTGCCAAGTCTGGTATAGCTCTCCAATATCAATTATGCATGCATTATGAGCCAAGTAAGTTTAATCCAAGGCGAATCTACCTTATATGAATGGAGGTCAACTGATCCCATTCATTTTCAAATTTTAATTTTTATACCTTATTTTTAATATATTTTAAGGTAACATATTATGGATAGTATGAAATTGACCACCATTTGTAGTAGAAAATTTTTATATGTGTGACTCCATTCACTTTTGACCCCCATAGTCTGAAAGTCTGACATCGCTCCTAAGTTTAACTAAGTATTAATTTAGTTTTTTGTTTAATTTGTTAGATATTTAGTTCAGTTTTTCTAATTGGACTGACTTCTTAGCAAAGTTATTTTTGTATTACAAATTTATCTACTGCCTTGTACTTAATACCACTATTTGAAGGAAAGAGAAGCTGATGATCAAGTTGTTTGATATTGTTGCTGATGAGATGGTGGGCCATTAATCAACTGTGACAATGTTGTTTTATTTTGTAGTGAATGTTCGCATCTCCATCTTTCAAAGAAGGTAAAGTCAGTAGGAAACTCCATGTGTTACACTTTAGGTTCACTATTAATTATGGTTTTAATGTTATTATACAAATTTTGGAGCATGTCCAGTGTGTATGTCATACAATTATATATGACTAATCTGAAATTGTTATCAGTGCAGTATAAGTTTTAGTGCATTATTAATTGGTTTCATAGCGTAAATTGTTAGAGTTATAGGTTTAAAAATTAATTCCTCATTTTTAATAAAATTGAAAAAATATTTATTCTTTTTGAAAAAAATTTCTTTCCGAAAGGACCAAAACGATATGTCAATCTCATATAGTCTTACTTTACAATACAAAATATCTAGTGTATTTGAAAATTTGATGTTAATATACAACTCAAAATCTTACAGGGACCTGATTGTTAAGGAAAATAAAAAAACAAAAAGATGTAAGTAACAAAAAGATGTAGTACTTACATGATTACACCAACAATTGAAGCAAAATGCTCCATGTCTAGTCAGATTAAAAAACAAAACCCATGATGAACTGCCAAAAAAAAAGTCTAATTTATTATAAGTTCCGGAATTTAATTTATAAACGAGGTCAACCTTATCTTACTTTGTAGTTTGTACATTTTAAGAACAATTTTATCTCTATTGAAACTCAAATGTGCTTTAGGTCTGTTCAATATCACATTTTATTTTAGAAGATCAGGAAGTAGTTATTTAAAAAAATCGTATTTTCTGTGTTCTAAATAGGAGGAAAAAAAAAGTTAAAAGAGTAGAAAGAGATAACCCTTGGCCATATATAATTGATACTTTGTTGGGTATAGCTGATTAGTCTGTATTATGGATTGATATTTATATTTTCTAGTCCAAATAGTCTTTTATGAACCGCTCAACATAATCTCCATATAAAAATGTAATTGTAAATTAAGTTTTACATTTTGAACAATCTTTTTATCATTTTTTTAGATATGTAGAAAATCACTTGATCCAAAAATAATAATAAATGTTCCAATTAAAAAAAAAGTATAAAATTACTTAATTTAATACTAGTGATTTTTTATTTTGTAAAATTATAACATTAAGTTTGCAAATACATTTTTATATGAGAATTTTATTGTCACATCCTCACAACAGAATGGACAACCCGCCACGCCCATTCGCACAAGGCGATTCAATCATCCTAAACAATCAAATATATACATAAATTTACATGTAATTAAGAAATTGGATCAAATCTGCTACAGTATAAAATATGCAATCGAAATATCATAACAGATTTATTTGAAGCAAATAATTTACTCTGTTGTAAATTCTGCAATTCTTCAAGTTCTATATCTCATTTCCGAATATCACATTTTGTACCTGGAAACTACAAAGTGGAATGGTGAGATATTGAAAATCTCTCAATGCGGTATTCAATTCCAATCAAGTTATTCTAAGACTCAACCAACAGGAACCAAATAGCACCAAGAATAGCTAATTAAAGAGCAACACTAATCATCAAGTCAAATAAATAATTCACAATATGAAATGCTCGCATATTAATTGTATATTTGCTTGATCACGCCAAATCATATAGTTTAAATCACTATCTTTCTATCTTTCAAAATAGCCAAAATCGAATGCAAAGTAACTATTTTTTCGATTTATTTGCGCAAATGTGTTTTTAAGTGATTTTAGAAGGTTTTGGAGAAAGTTGCTTATTTAGGCAAAAAATAAAGCAAAATTGTTGTATTTATTGTGTAAGGCCTCCAAAGATGCTCTTGTTTTGACCATTAATTCCAATTTATTATCCTAGACTTTAATTTTCTGCATTTTTTTAAAGCTATATTTTTGTTTTTATTTTTATTTTCAGATTTACTTAAATTTTTCTTTTTAATAGATATAATAATAAATAACATTAGGTAAACTTAGCACAAATGTAAGCTGCAGAAAGGGTACCTATCACTCTTGGTCTTAAGGGCACCATAGAATATGAGCATTTAATTCAGATCTAGAGTAATATCTGAGTACCTGACGTGTATCAGTGTATAATAGGATTTAAGTCGTCTGTTTTAATTAGCCATGAATCATAAAGCGAATCCCTGTATTTTAAATAGCATTGGAAATAATTTTGATTTGGTCAAATTTATTCTATACTCACTCCCATGAAAAATGGATCTCAACCCTATAAAAAAATATGTTTCACTATTTTTTTATGGTCAGGTATTTTTCACTATGTTACCCTCACATGATATACAATAAAAAATAATTCACACAAAAACTTAATGAATTCACAAAGTCAGTAATTAATTAAGAAACAAAAATCTCATGTGTTTTGCTAATTAACTGTTCATGTTAATAAAAAAAAGGGTCCATCTAGCTGTCCCCCGTGAAACGTCTCTCGTTTCGTCCCCCCGGATAAAAACCGTTAATCATGCTAAACGACAAAAAAAAAGCGTAAATGGCTGAGAAAACGCGTTAATCGTGCCAAAAAGATGCAGGGCATAAAATCGTCCGATAGTATTCATTTGTAACACAAATGTATTCAACATAATACAAAAAAGTATTCAACTAAGCTCTGCACATTAAGACAAACAAACTGAACACGTCACTCACCATCTTTTACACGTTTTTAGAGGTGGTTTGTTTTTTCTCCGTTTAATCTAACCAATATTTCTGACGATCTGTAAGGAATTTTGCAAATCTAAAACCACGGACGTCTTCTACATAATTTTCTCTTTCAAATGAGATTCATGATGACATACTTTTGAGTTGTCGATTGCACAAGTATTCATCCTCGTCATGCAAGTATTTATACATAATACATCAAGTATTCATCCTCATTGTGTAAGTATTCATCCTTAGGATCTGCCTAACTGTCCCACTAATCAATCCCATATTTTGTCCCCTAGTCAATAACTATACGAGTAACTACTAACTAACTGGGAGACCACTTAATATTTAGGGACCGCCTAATATTTGAAAGATTTTACAACTGTCGCACGCAAGTATTCATATATAACACATCACATATTCATCTGTAATACATTAAGTATTCATCATAAGATATGAAGTATTTAAAAAAACTAGACACATCACTCACTCATCTTTTACACGTTTTTAGTTGTCGGTTGCACAAGTATTCATCCTCGTCATGCAAGTATTCACCTTTCATTGAGCAAGTATTCATCATCGCCGTGTAAGTGTAAATATGTATCAAGAGTATTACAAGTATGGGGATTGATTAGCATGACAGCTAGGCGGATCCCAAGAATTAATACTTACACAACTAGGATGAATACTTGCATGACAGGGATGAATACTTGTGCAACCGATAACTCGAAAGTATGTCATCATGGATCTCATTTGAAAGATAAAATTATTTAGAAAACGTTCGTAGTTTTAGATTTGAAAAATTTCTTACAAATTGTCAGAAATACTGGTTAGATTGAACGGAGAAAAAACAAAATCACCTCTAAAAACGTGTAAAATATGATGAGAGATGTGTCTAGTTTTTTTGTCTTAATATGCGGACCTTGGTTGAATACTTATTTGTTTTAGGATGAATACATTTGTGTTCCGAATGAATATTATCGGATGGTTTTATGATCCGCATCTTTTTTGTGCGATTAACACTTTTTTGTCGTTTAACGTGATTAATGCGTTTTTATCTGGAGACAGAATGGGAGATGGTTATGCGGGGTAAGATATAATTACCCTAAAAAATGATAAGCCCATGCCAATTTTATTACAATAACTCGCACATTAAAAGTCCCGGCATTTTTTTTCATAACCAAAAAAATAAATAAAGTAATATTAATAACCAGGATTTTAAAAAAAATTTACCCATAACCAAACCGCCGCCCCCGGAGGGCGGTTTACCTCCAGACCAGCCCGCCCCCCCGGGGGGCAGTCTACATTTTTTTTTTTTGGGATCTGAATCTAAAAATAAGAAATAAAATTGCAAAATAAAACCGTTATATTTAATCTTTATTATTTTCTTTATGCACATACAAAACTTTACAATATCTCAAATTTGATTTACTAATATCAAGAGCTTGCAAAAAGATACATTAATATGGATAAATTCTAAACCTTGTTTTTATAAAATATTTATTTACTCTTATAAAAATAAAACTAAAAAGTGATAATCTAATATATTTTCTAATCTAAACATGCTTTACCTTTTCAAGATAAAATCAGGCGATATATTCCATATAATGTTCCTATCTATACTACCACTAATTTGCAAAGAGACGCCTACGCTTCTTAGGATCAACGGAACCAATAAACTATATTATAATTATAGGTAATTAAGTTCATAAATTTGGTTTGCTAGAGCATGTACCTTCTAGTCCTTGAAATCGAACCGGAAGACAAAATACTTGTATGAGACTTCTCCTGTGGCAATTGCACTTACTGCTGGTGTATTTTTCGGTGCTGAAAAATATTTTTCAACATAAGAAAATTCAGTTGAGACACTAAAAATCTTAAACTTAAGATTTGAGGCACTAAACGATGTTTTTTGGCGATTCTGATTCGTCGGATTCGTCGTACGCGCCAATCCGATTTTCTTAGCCAAAGTTATGGCCGTTTAAAGTTTTTTTTAAAAAAAACGATGCGTTCGGCCCTTGGTCCATTTCTTGTTTGTGAGAGTCATAATATATACATACAAAGTCTTTCATGTTACAATGTTAATATATACATACAATAAAATAATAGTCTTATAACTTTCAATTCATATCATTTTAATGCAATTTTTTTAAGTAATTAATGATATATTTTTTTAAATGATGTTATTTAAGTAAGTAAGATTGAAAAAATATTATTGTAGCAAACCGCCCCACGGGAGATTATTTTGCAAGCTCTTGATATGGGTAAAATCAAATTTGAGATGTTGTAATGTTTTGTATGTACATAAAGAAAATAATAAAAATTAAATCTAGCAGTTTTATTTTGCTATTTTATTTCTCATTTTTGGATTCAGATCTCAAAAAAAAAAAATGTAGACCGCCCCCTGGTGGGGGGGCGGGCTGGTCTGAAGGTAAACCGCCCCTCAATGAGGTGGTTTGGTATGCAGGGTAAACCGTCCTCCGGGAGGCAGTTTGGTTATGGATAAATTTTTTTTTAAATCCTGAATTATTAATATTACTTTATTTATTTTTTTGGTTATGAAAAAAAATGCCGGTTAAAAGTCGCTGTCCCAAATTCTAAATCTACTTAGCCGCAGCTCCTCTTCGAGTTTTCAATGGACAAACATACAATATCAATCACAGTGACACAACAATCCGCTCAACCCTCCCTCTCTTTATTTTCTTTTAATTTTAATCAGTACATCTTTTTCAAGACAGGAATGATATAAATAAGAAAAATCAATCCAGCTTGCCTAAAGCCTATATGGCAGGAATATAATATGTTACTGTAACATATTATATCCCGAAAATTTAAGTAATTATTATACATTCTTAAAAAAAATATTATAATATAAAAATGATTATATATTTTTTTTATATAATTTAATCAGAGTTGCGTAAAAAAAAAACATAGTGCTCTTATTTACAAATTTATGTTTAAATTTTGCGGACAAAATTCTTTTTGATGAAGGGAAGAATGTAACAACCCGAAAAATTAAATCATTGTTATTTATATTTAAAAGGTTTTCCTTTTAATAAAGGAAATTATTGGTCTTTTAGTAAAATATTTTATTTGTATCAATGAAAAGTTAAACAGGCAATTATTATTAAGAATTTGATTTGTTGATATCTGAATTCTAATTGTTCGGAAATAAACTAATACTTATTATTTCCTCTCTTAGATTATTTAATTGAAGAATTATAAAGTAATTTTAGCTCAGATGAACAAACTATAGTAAATATTAATTGCTATAATAATTATCTTTCCAGTTTTCTTCGGTGATCAAATGAGAATGTAATTTCGGATATTTAATTGTTTAGGGTTAAATTTTTGATGCGGCCTCTTTGTATATTTTGATTAACTATATAATTAGTGTAATACCCAGAAAAATTAAGCACTTATTATTTATGTGAACAAAGCTTTTACATAAAATAATAAATATTATAATTATTTTTGGTAACATATTTTACATAAAAATAATAAAGATTATAATTATTTACTGTTTGAAAACCGTCGCTAATTCCGAACTCTTTCCTTTTTATTTTAAAATCCAAACTCTGCTAATTCGCTCCCTTTAATTTTCCTGCCGCCTCTTCGTCTGTTTTGTCGCAAACCGTTTCACATCTCTATAGTTTAATTGAAAATATATATAAACAATAAAGTCATGTGAAAAATCAAAGGGACTTTTGCAATTCCTGCCGCATCACATATTCACATGCCTCTTCTCATTTCTTCACAGGCTCACAGCCACCAATGAAGTTACCCAAATCATCATCTTTTGTTTTGAAGTTTTTGCATTAAGGTACGTTAAAATTTCTATTACTTTATTGCATAAGTTGAATAGATTAGGAGAAGATAATTTGATCTTATTGGTTAGCATTAATTTCGTTCTTAAATTGTATGAATTCATGAATAATTAAGTGTTTCCTTAATAAAAATGGGAAAACTTAGATTACGAATAATAATTACTTTAGTCATATTATAATTTGAAATTTAATTTATTATGAGAGTTTATTTAAATTATAATCTGAATATTTATTTCTTTTGTGATATTATAATCTGAAATATTTTTTTATTTATAATAATTTTGTTAATTTTAAAAACAATTCTGAAACTATTCTCTCGATTATTTTTCATTCAATTACAATCATATAGGTTATCATATAATTTGCTCCTTTTATCAAGTAACCTAGATTATCTGATTTCAAAATACAAATTGTTTAAACTCACTAATATTTAATTCTATTTTTGTAGATTTTCAAAACTATTGTTCAGCAAATATTATATACTAATTCATTCTATATTTAATGATATTACTATATTAAGATTTCAAAATTTCTATATATTTAATTGGGTATTCTTTTTATTACATCCAGACAAAACTTCCGGTTATGATGAGAATTAAGGTAACTGAAGCAAAATAATTTATTTTATATTATTTTAATTCTTTCATCATCGTGATACTAAAACAGATTAGATACCAAAATATTTTAGGTCGAGAATAACATTGTCAGAGTTTTTAATAAAGAAAAATATATATATATATATATATATAACATCTAACATGTGAGACGATTTAATCGAAATAGTCAAATCAAGGTCATTGTTAGTAAACTAGAATGAATGGACATAAATAAAAATTGAATTCACATATCATTAATTAAATGAATGCTTATGTTTTAGATTTCATGTTTAAACAACATGAGAGACAAACAAGGAATCTACTACAGTAAACAAGTACGGATTTTCTGGACATTATCAAATTGTTACTTATCGTTTTGTATGCATTTTGTTTATTTATTTACTTATGGAATTGTGCATGTTGAATCGAACGATCCATTTGGCTTGTTTAGAAACTTAATAGGACTATTTCATATCAATCACGAGACTTGTAAGTAGGATGTGTTAAGCATGGCGTTGTGTAGTGTTAAATGAAACGAATGTAAAATGTAACGGATGAGTTAAAGGAAAGGAGCCAACATGCATTGAACGCATGTTGGAATGTATACATTAGGTCTGGGTTCGACTAGACCACTCGATAACGTGACTGTAGGCAAAAGCGGTGCTGTCACGGGTGAAGATCTAGCGTAGGGTGGATTTCCCGTCTAGTGAGAACGCCTCTCGTTGTTGGATGGATTTCCCAGCGGGTTGGCGGTCTTCCAGTGTTGGATGGATTCCCACTGGATTGGCAAATGAAACGATTAAAAAGAAAACTTGAAAGATAATTAAAGAAGTGTGTGTGTGTGTGTGTGTGTGTTTAATATCTCATAGCATGTGAGGATATAATTTTAATATCCTATTTGTGTTAATAAGTGAATTTGACAAACTCCGGGACTGGAACTAAATCCTGTACTGAGTGACCGTTCGATCTCTCACCCGTTCCACTTTTATGTGGGTTCCAGGAAATAATGAAGCCGACAGAGAGCACGAATAGGAGGGATGCGGATCAGGAAGTCAACACGTAGATGATTCAAGTATCTTTTTTAATTTCTTTAGTTAAACTTTCAATTCCCTTTAAAAGTAGTCGTTATATAACCGGTTACTGAGATTTGTAGCTGACTCTGTTTTGTTATTTTGTTTTTCTTTCTGTTGGCGACGTAGGTTGACGGGCCAAGAAAAGATGTGAAGATGCTTATATAATCATGCTCCGGATAGTAAAAATATGGAGTGTGACAATTAGAAAGTAAACACAAAAATAAAAATAAAAAAAATATGAAACGACGCCTTGTAAAAAAGCGGGTTCCCGTGCCCTTTATGTTCTCTTTATATAATTAAAACCAAAAAACACTACATTTGTTTTCATTTATTCTGCCCCTCATCACTAATTTCACCGCATCTCCAATCTCCGTTTAAGATTACAAGCCTTCTTTATTTAATTATCTATCATTTCACCCTGCTTTTGTCGCAACCCCGTCATCAATTTATCAAACTATTTGACTAGGTACGATTTGTATCTATCTCCTATTTTCACTTGCTGACAAATTATAATTCTACTTATTCATTTTATAACTTTCATTGTCGCAAGTTCTTTAAACTTAATAGACATCTTAACACTTTGATTATTACTCAATTGTATTTCTGATTCGAATTCTGACTACGTCGCAGTGATTCTAAGTTGTTAGTGCAATCCGATTTGAAATTCTGAATATCTCGCTAACAGGTAATCGGACTTCTCTATAATCTGTGTTTTCGTTTTATATGGTTGATTTGGATATTGGTATTGCGTAAAATTGTGATGGCATATTTAACGGGATAGCGGGTCTGAGGTTGAAATTTGATATGTAATTGTAGTCTCCCACTATAAGATGGATTTTTCAGCGGGTTGGCGGTCTTCTAGTGTTGGATGGATTTTCCATTGGATTGGCGGTTTTGTAAAATTGTGTTATGTGGAAGTTGAGAATCGCCTGTGTGATGGGATTCCAACTATGTGAATATGATGTGACTTGTTTTGCGGATAACCTAGACTGATGTGCCATCCCGGTTAAATATGCGTGCATAATTTTATGTGTATTTGTGTGGATTAATCTGGCCTGTTTGAATGGTTGTTAAATTAAGCCAATAATAGAGAAGCGCGTCGTTAAATAACCAGTTACTGAGCTTTGAAGCTGACTCCGTTTTGTTATTTTGTTTTCTTTCTGTTGGCGACGTAGGTTGACGGGTCAAGGAAACGTGCAATGATGATGTTATAATCATACTCCGGATGGTAAAAATCTGGAGTGTGACAGTTACCTTTTTCTCACTACAGCAGAACAGTTTTCCTGCGACCGGTATCAGAGACCGGTGCTGACGCTGGTCGCAGATAGTTGATTTTTCTTAAAAAAAAAAAGAAAAATGAAAATTAGCGGAGACCATGACTTTCAGCGACTACATCTGCGACCGGCGCCTTCGCCGGTCGCTAATAGTTTTTTTTTTTTAAAGCGCCGAATTTATTCTGTGAAATTTTTCGCCCCAAAACCTTTGTTCGCGCGCCAGAGACCAGTAATCGCCCCAAATTTTTCACAAATCACGCCAGACACCAGAAATCGCGCCTCCGCCTTTCTCCTTGTCTTCCGTCTCCGCCTTTCTCCGTGTTGTCCGTCTCTGCCACAACCAAGTCGCGCAGCAGAACCAATCTTCCGCCTTTCTCCGTTTCTCTCCCTGTCTTCCGTCTCCATGTTGATGAATTGCCGCTGATTGCCGCTCGCAGCAGAACCAACACGTGCCACTGATTGCAGAAGAACCAACTCACGCCACTGTCAAAGAAGGTTTGAAATTTGTGAATTTACTGAAATTTATGAATTTTATATATTTTTTTAATCTTGCTGAATCTGTGAAGTTTGTGAAATTCGGTGGTTAAAGGGTATAAATCTGGCAATGAGTTGGGTATAAATCTGGTTCGGGTATCAATCTTGCTGTTTTATTTTTGTTGGTTCGGGTATAAATCTGGCACTGACATTTGCTGGTTCGGGTATAAATAGGGTATAAATAGGGTAGTGACTGAGTTATCTGATATTTGCTGGAATTTTTTTGAGTTAAATCAAGGCATATTTAAGGCTTTGTTAGACTAGGCGTCGGTATTTTTTTCACTGCTGAGGGTTGATTGGGTTAAGTTAAGCCTAGCACAGTTGGTATTATACTTTTAGTTATACTACTTAACACACTAAGTTCTCTAAATGGATCGGCTGATGCATGGTGTCACATTTTATTTGCCTTTCTAAGCTGACGCATGGTTTTGTTTTAAGCTCACGATCAAAGCAAGGAATTTGCTAGAACTTAGTTAATTATTAATTTGCTAGAACGGGGTTAATAATTTTTCATATATTAGTTGAATAATTAATTGCCTTTTGACTATTCCCTTTTCTTTTCCCTTTTTTTTTAAGAACTCTTTTGACTGTTCCAACTACCACTTATAGGACATGTGCATGAGTTGATTTGAACATTGAATCATGTAAATGCATTCAATAATATGCATAAGTGATGCTAGAAGACATCTCCACACTGGTTGTATATGTTTGTTCATATATTTAATCAATTTAGACTACATTGTGGCTCCAATGGATCACCTAGATTAGTAGAAAAATGTCCATGCTCAAATTAATTAAGTTGAGCTGATTCATAACCTCTTAAGTTTGCACTACAAAGTTGCTTGGTTGCTCATTTTTTTTTGGTCAGGTGATTGTAGTGTACACAAGTTTTTCTATATATTTCATCATTATACGTATTACAAAACATAAATAATTTTTGGGGTATTGAATGTAAAGATTAATAGAAAAGCACTTATTTTGAAAAAAAAAGATTAATTAATGAGATAGTGATGTAGATTTTCCTCTATAATGAGACTTGGTTTAAATTTATTTACATCCACTATTTTTATGAGTTGTAGTTTATATTTTATTTCATTGTGCACATTCTTTTATTTAAGTCTTCTTAAATCATTGAACTAATCTTTTCTTTTCTTGTAGCATTTGGTGGATTTGGCGGGAAAAGAGGCTCAAAGAGAGGGATAAAAGAAGCAGAAGAATTGCTTGTAGTTAGGCAAGTTTTCTCCCTCTCTCAATGAAGTGGTAGTTAATTACATTATGTTGTGCAGTACAATTCGTAAGTTATCAATATAGTATTGTTTTATGATCTAACAAAACCGGAACATTTAGTATGCCTTTTAAGTTCATACCTGTTCAAAATTAATCTAATAGGGATCAATTTTGAATAGTCCCCGTTTTGGGACCGCTCTTTGAATGCTTTGTCTCATTTAGGATGTGAAGAAATGTTTGTGGATTTAGTATTTAAGAAAGATTCGGTGTCATTTTTCCTTGTTGTTCCTACGAGTACGTATTGAAGCATGTCCAGAATGATGTGTTTCTAACGTGTACTCGGAGAACTAAGAGAAAATGATGCCGAATTTTTCTTAAATATTGAATCCATAGACATTTCTTCACTATTGAGACATAGCATTCAAAAAGTTGGATAGGATTGTATACCTGCTCTTTGTAAGCCCCAAAAGACTAACCACTTTGGACCTATTTATATTTAATGTCATTATTTCATTGAAGTGTCCGAATATAAGGCATAACTTCAAGTTCAATTTTGACCTCATGTGCATTTAATTTTATGTAGACCTAATCAAGGCAAAGCAAGGCAAAGCAAGCAAGGCGTCCTCTCTCTCTATTTGGTACGTATGTTTAAATTCATAGTTTATATAGTGTAGATGCCGCTTGTATGGCTGTCTACAAGTCCTGTTGCATGGATGATGAAACAATTGATTGTGATTTCTTCCATGACTTGCTTTAGAGGGTCCGTTATCAATTGATGATATATGGAGGGTCTAAAGTATAGATTTGGATTTTTTGTTTGTTTGTTTGAGTCAAAATTTTCGTTTGATAAAGTAATAGAATTTCTTGTTATTTTAAATTGAATGCACTAAGGTGTAGTTAAAAAACCTAAGCAATGAAGAATGTAATCTATAATTGTTGCATTTAGGTCATGTTTATATAATGTATTAATTATAAATGTGTATGTCATGAACTAAGGTGTAGGTCATGTTTATATAATGTATTAATTATAAATGTGTATGTCATGAACTAAGGTGTCCAACGGTGCTCAATTGCATTCGTCACAATCATATTCTTCTATGCCGCCAGCTCCGCAACTCACAGAAGAAGATATCGACATGATATCTTCTCGGGTGGCGGAGAAGTTGGAGGCTCAGATGGAGGCTCGGTTCAGAGTTGCTTTGGTACGAAATTTGATATTTCATTCTGTTTTAATTGTGAACCCTAAACACTAAATCATAATTATCTCAAATATTTTCTTACAACTTCACAGGGAGGTTCGGGCTCATAGGGAGGTTCGGGCTCACAGCCGGGAGGTTCGGACTCGCACCAGGCCTCGCTGCCTGCTCCTCAGGATGATGAGGATGATAATGAGGATGATGACGAGAGGCAGTGGTCGGATGTCGGCGGCGATGGTACTGCTTAGGACTTTTTTTATATATTTATATCTTGTCACATGGTATTGTTTAGAATTGTGAGTTTAGATGTTACTTGACATTTTCCTTATCTGTTAGTTGATGTTATTTGACATTTATGTTTATGTTACTTGACATTTCGTATTTTATATTTGATGATATGGAATACAGTTTTCTGATATTTATGTTTATATTTGTTTTATATGTATCGATGTGTTATATTATGTGTATGAATGGAATCAGCGCCCGTTGTTTTGCTCTCAGATGCCCTTTTTATGACGTCAATGAAAAATTATCAGCGACCGTTTTATTTGGTCGCAGACACTTTTTGCTGACGTCACCAACAATTTATCAGCGACCGTTATTTTGGTCGCAGAAACCTGTTTTTCTGACGTCAGCAAAAAATCAGCGACAAAAAAAATTAGTCGCATAAATATTATCAGCGACCAGATAACGTCATTCAAACAAGAAATAAATCTACGCTACCTAAGTAAAGAAATCAACCTAGCACCACATGACAGATGTGCTAGCACCTGGGTATCCATGTGAATAGGAGAAAGAAATCAACATTTTGATCGGAGAATAGGAGAAAAACGGTCGTCTCTCTCACTCGTCTCTATCTCCTCGAGAGAATAGGAGAAAGAAAAAGAAGGGAGGGAACTAATTCGAGCGGAGTCGACTGGATCCGAGAGCGTTGTATTGTCGGAAGTCGGAGCATAGAGTCCTCATCTTGATCGGAACAGGGTGATCCAATCGTCGGAGTGCAGCGGCTATTGAAAGATGGGATCCGATCGTGGAGCGAGATGGAGATTAAGATATTAAAGTGACTATGAGAGTATATATATAAGTAGGATTACATCAAAGAATATAGAAGGTGATTTCGTAAGAATAAAGGAGTTGATTTAAGAATTAGAGTCACTTAGACTCATTATAACTATATTTTTCACCAAAATAAAGAAAGAAAAGATACACAGTTTTTATTGTATAAAATAATTATAATTATATCATAACTCTTATCTAAAATAGTTCTGAAATTCAATAAGATTCAAACGTCAACCATCAGGTCAGAAACTTATTCAAACTAAATCTGCATGAAAAATAAAATCGATCAGTACCCATATTCATTTAAAAAAAAAAAAAACAATAAAGTTGAGGGTCGATCTGTATTCCTTTCGGTTTCAAACCGGTGACCTCCCACACATAAATTATTGTCTTTAACTTAGATCAAATATTAGTTCTTGAAAAATAAAAAAACCACATGATATGTGATTCAAACCCGATATTACATCGAATCCAAAATGAATTGTTCCGAAACAGTCCGAATCCAATACCTATATGAGCACAATCTGACCGGCTTGATTTGCTATGTCTATCAACAGGTATCGTTTCTAATACAACAGATAGACCACGATCAAACTGGGCCTACTACCAAATAGATCAAATTGAGGAAAGGCTGAAACAACACAAGAAATTGAAACAAACAGACAAAGTGCACATTGCTTGTCATTACTTTTTGCATTTCTTAAATTGTGGGCCTAAAGGCCCAATAGAAAACTACACTATGATTTTGTTAAACTTGAGAGCAAACTCTTGCCATTTTAAGCTGGTTCAGATCCAATTCAAAATTTGAGTCAAAGGCGTCCGGGCCTGCACTAATGCTCTCTTTGTTTCTCAGCCAGCATCTAATATCCTTCAAACCAAATTGTTAGTTAATGACAGAAACTCTACTCTGGTTTTGATTGGGGGTTGACAGGATATGTACTAATGTTGTAAATTAATAATGGTATGCGTTTGTCGGACGGAGAGCATATCGCCAAGCGATTTGTCACGAATAATCGGCACTAATTGGAAAAAACAAGTTCATTAGTCGGAAATATTTATGACTGTTTGGTCGCCGCCAACAACTAATCAGCTGACATCTAATATCCTAAACGGCCTTTTGTACAATAGTCGTATGTACCAAACTTTTTGTGTTCTGATTAGTATTAATTTTATGCATTTAATTAAATACCACTTAGAACCATGTTCAATAAATTGTGCTCAAGAAAAAGAGATGCGCTAGCTGAGAAACAAAGAGAATGTTTAAGAGTCCGTTTATTTCTTTTCTTTTCTTTTTTGCTGCTTCTTTCGGGAAATTATAACCTATGGTGTCCTCCTAATTTATGTTGTCTTCCCTATAATCTCAGATTATATTTATTAAATTTTATTCTTATTAATAAAAATTTCGACTATAATTCCAGTTGTCATGGCTAAACAACTCTAACCAAGTTGCATTAATTTGCTTTAAGATGACAAAAAAAAAAAAAAATACAGGTTAGTATGTTTCTATCCATATTTATTTAATGTTTGGTTAGTATATAACTATATATAGCTGTGATTTTTTTTTTATTAGGAAAATGCACCTTTTATTTTTGCACCCCTATCTTTTGATATTAAATACATACATGTTAACTCACAAGAAAAGTATTATTTCTAATCACTACATTAATGACCAGTTTCTACAACTTAAATTTCGAATTAAAGTTTTAAGTTGTTTGAAATCTTAATTTTATGTATCATTTGTTTTGATTAAATTTTTTTTTTCAGTGTTGAAAATTTCAAGTATCTATTAAATATTTATTTTAAATCATAAATTAGGATTTATAATAATTTATCAATATTTCAAAATTCAGCTTATAAGAGAAATCATATAGGGTAATCAAGGGCACTTGATCCGCATTGTGTGCTCCCATGCACTGATGTGGAATTTCTTGGATAACTACAAAGTCTTCTTCCAGTTTTGTTATTCAACCATTGAGGAAATGTATTATTAACTAAATTTTAGGATGGGTATCATGCATTCACGTTGTAATAAGTACTATTAAATATTCTGATTAATTTCCAGGAGTACATGGATCACCTAACAAAGTAACATGCGGCTGCATCACTAGCTTCTTTCGACATCTAATGATAAACTTCAATATTAAACCTAAGTTTAGATGAATTATGTGTTTAGAGATAGAATTAAATTTTGTAAATTTAATACATGTAGAGTTACCCGAATCTCATACAATATATTGTATTAATTTGTCATGAGATATCACTTCTTCAAACTTACATAATTTTCCTTCACATTCCTTCTTCTTCTAATCGACAAAATGAAAAAAAGAAAAAAAAAAACGTGATCATTATTAGTATTGAATTTCAACAAAAACGAAGTAGAGCTTTTTTTTTAATTAATATTTGCTGAGTTTAGCATTGAATATTATTATTTGCTTGTTTTCTATCCTGAATCCAGTCCGTTTTCTTATTGAAATAAGATTATTTGTAAAGTGGAAAAACTTACATGCGTGCTGAAATTTTTATTAATATTTTATAAATATTAAACTTACATGCATGCCGAAATTTTTATTAATAGGAAATTAATTAATTAATTATCGTGATTTTTGATTGAATTTTGAAAAGTGGAAAAACCGTTATATTCTGTAAAGTACAGACGATGTTACAGAAAATCATGGCCTGATTAGGAAAACGCATTGGCAGTGAAAAGTTAAGTAGGACCGTTAAAAAAATAAGGTCATTTTGGTCTATCACGGCCAGGAAGGATTTTTTTTCCTATGGTCGTCAGTTTGTATAACGGCTGTCGGCATAAAAAACAAAAATCAAACCCCAGGATGTTATATTTGCAAATAGACAGACCCCAGTAGGATAAAAGTTACAAGCCGGACATTATAGTTCAAAACGGGCAGGACCCCAGCGTTACAATCCATAACGTCCAGACAATCAATAAATAACCCACCCAGCACTCTCAGAATGTAGAAAATCTTTTTCTCTGTTAAACCAAAATTATCACGCACACATCTCTTCTATCTCACACATCTTCTCTAAAAAAACCATCTATAAAAGGTAAATCTTCAATTAGTTAGCCTAACAAAGTAATTAATTCCTGCTGTACCATTTATTATAGAAAGCGCTATGGAGTTTTGCATCGTAAAATATATATTAGATGTTGGTTCTATTTGCTCCCGCATCATTAGTTTATTTTTGAATTTTTCTATGTCATTTATTGTCATAGATTGAAACTAGATTTAATTAATGATGCGGGATGGGTGGACCTATCTGTTTAATGGTGCAAAACTTTCCATTATTCTTTGAGGTTCTTGCATCTTGAATTATAGCTTCAATCTATGTGAGTTATATATGATATTATTTTTAAGTAAACAATATTTTTTTATTATTCTAGTTTCTAAGTTTTTATTCTCATCTTCGAGAAAAAAAAACTAAATTTTGTATGTTCCAAGCATCCTTCTTAAATAGCATTATTGGTGCGGATTTTAGGGATTTAGTTTGCAGTTATGCTATGTATTTAGGTTTAGGGTTTATGTTGGATGAATTTTAATTATATATGGTGTTAATGGAATTTAAAAAATAGTAATGTTATTATTAAATATTTTACAATATATAAATAAAATAGTTGATGATTGCATGCATAATTAATTTACTTATTTTGAAAAATATTGTAACAAATAACTAGTTTTTATTTTTAGTAACTTTGTGTAGGGTAAATAATCAATATTTATTGTTCGTTAGTGTAATAATAAATTATATCTAATTTACTTATTATTCTGTAGGCTATTCCATCCAAAAAATCAATGATGCTGACGTTGAGGATTTATTTCAGTAGTGAAAAACGAGATGGTAAAAAAGGAGCGGAGTACAGCATTCGTCCTCGATTCTCGTTGATCGCAGCCAGTGAAACAGGTTGGCATGATGTGGAAGGTGAAATTTATCATCAGCTTGGATATTATACAAGTGAGTACAACCTAAAAACATTTGCCCGGGTTAATGCTGGCATAACAACTCATCGTTATTATGAGATAATCGAAATCGTATGCAAACAGACTTGGAGAGGTATTTATAACCAAAGTATGCTTGCTAGAACCCAGTATTGTTATGTCGATATATACGTTGAGTTAGTTCTGATTGTCGGTTCAATGCAACCGCAGTTGTCCATTGATAGTGTGGTACCAGAAACACAACCAAAACATGTATATACCCAATACAGTGTTTCACAAGCTAGTCCCAGTATCTTCGAACCATATCAGACACAACCAGAACCCGAACATACGCAATACAGTGATTCACAAGTGGGTCCCGGTCAGCGGAAACCATATCAGTCCCAACAAATACCGAGGCGAGACCTTTATCTTCATCCATAACCTGATGTAAACGAGTTGTCACAGCCTACTCAGGCAGATATGGGTTGGAAAGTGGAAAGTGGAAAGTGTGCGTCTCGGGTCCACCGCTCAACGAGGCCAACACGAAGCCATTTGTCAATATTTATTTCAATGCAAAGCGCATGGTATCGAATCCTAGACCGGTGATGTCGAACATCCACTCCGTTATAAGCATGTCATTGTTATACAATTTGGTTAAAATAAAATATTATAATTTAAATATGTATATCTATCTATAAAATCTATATTTGTGCAATTTGGATATTATATGATTCATTGTGTAACTTACAATATCAGAGAACAAGGACATCTTGTGCTGTCCATGCGGCATCCATAACAAATCGCTAAACCTTTCTGCTACAACACCAAACGGACCACCACTTGTTGACATCTGCATAAAAAATATACTAATTCATAAAAGCAGGAAATATACTAATACATAAAAATATACTAATTCAAATTACCAATATTAATTGCATGTACTATTTAAAAGTAGGAAACATAAAATCTAGAAATAGGATACAAATTGCATATATAACTAAATCAAAGTACTAAAACAGGTGATAATTCATTAAGACTCATGTCATCAAATTTCTCTTTCTCAAGATTAATATACGAATCATATATCAATCGTATATTTTTTTTCCCCAAAAATATACCTAATTCACAAAAAATTAACACTTTAATGGATTTCCTAACACTTAATGCCTCAAGATATCCCAAATTTGGTATAAATTCATAATTCCAACAAAATTAAATTTTGAGCAAGTCCTACAAAAATAAATACACTAAATTTGGTACAACAAAATTATATAAACAAAATTTGGTACAAATTCACAAGTTGCACAAAACTATACCTAATTCATAAAAATTAAATCTAATCGGACACAAATTAACAAAATTAAACCTAATCGAATGCTAATTTACAAAATTAAATCTAATTTGTTACAATTTCACATAATTAAACCTCACAGTATTCTTGACAACAAATAAAATCATAAATTATTATCAATTAATAAGTTTTACAAAATTTAAAAAATATTTTTTAACCGTTGGCGGTAGGAGGGGAGACTGGTGGAAGGGGAGATTGGAAATGGGAAGTGAGCAGAGCTGGCCGTTGTGGAGAAGAACGTCCCGGCAGAGATGCTGTTGGCGTGCAGGGAGCATGGAGGGGGGACCAAATATTTTTTTTTTAAATCTAGCTTGTCATATGGTAGAGAGAAAGAGAGAGAGAGAAAGGGATGGAGCAGAGATGGCGACTGGGGTTAAACGCGCACCTATCCGTGATCCTCTAAAACAGCCTGCTCCTGGCTGTTATTCTATACAATGACCACGCTTTTTATTGTTTTTTTCCTCTTGGCCCTGGCCATTACCAATAACGGCCCAAACTTTTTTTTCCTGGCCGTAGCTGAAGATCACGGACCGTGTTAAACTATTTCGCTGTTAATTGAAGTTGCGCTAATCTGGCCGCAATTTTCTGTAACATCCTCTGGCCGTGATGTTCTGTAACGGTTTTCCTACTTTTCAAAATTAACCGTAAACCTTCCTCTGAACATAGATAATAAGATTCTTTAATTTGCACTTATATAGTAGACTTGAGGTTAAGAATCCATATCCTCACAATAAGATAGATCCAATAATTTGCTCAGCTCCATCTCCCGCATTCTCCTCCCATTCTAGAGGAGGTAGAGACAAGAGAGAGGGGAGGGTATCACTTTGTCAGGATTGAGGCTTAAAAGGGGTAGGAGGGGCAGATTGGGCGGCTAGATTTCGTTGGGAGCCTCTTTTTAGCTCTGGGCGAAAAGAGGAAAAAAACGCTGGATTCTAGTTTGTAATAATCAATTTCAGATCAATAATTGTATTATAAAATTGGATCTATTGACAAGCCTAAATTACGGACAACATTTTGTTTTAACAATCATTGAATTGGTTGTTGGTGTTATCAACACAAGTTAATTATCAATACAACTCAATAACTATTAACTGTTGTTATATTTGATTCAATATTTAGACTCTACAACTTACAATATAACAGTTAAAATTTAATCATATTTGATATATGAACTGATATAGTATGTAATAGTACTGTTATTTAAATTAGCTATATATTATTGAAATCTATATAATTTGTAATGGATTAAATGGTACAATTAAAATCAATTTTATGGGATGAAATTTTGAATCACTAATGCAAATAAGATACAAAACATAGCACCTCTATTGTTAATAGGGTACAAGAGAACATTGCCTGTGAAGCATGCGTTGGAGAGATTAATTTCTTTGTTTCTCAACGCTTTTGCTAGTCGTGGGTAACATGTTGTATTACTACCTCTTCACTCAATGGGAAAGCTACAGAGTAAGGGATCATTTCATGTGAAGGTGATATATATATATATATATATATATATATATATATAGAGAGAGAGAGAGAGAGAGAGAGAGAGAGAGAGAGAGAGATGTATTAATTTCTTTGTTTCTCAAAGCTCATGTTAGCTGCGGATATCATATTATATTAATGCCACTTTTGTGATGAAGAAATATATATACATAGAAACACATGGATTTCAAAATTTTAGTTTCTTCATCACAAATAACATAGCTGTTTTCAATTTTGCTAACTTCTCCTTCCACAAAGTCCAAGCCCGATTGATTCTTGGAAGGAGAAAAGTTAGCAAAATTAAAAACAGCTCTGCTGTTTTTGACGAAGAAATTCTGGCTTGTTGACTTTTGTCGATTGTCAAGTACTCAAATTCAGCCCATTGCGACCGATGAACGAAAGTTGTCAAGGAGAACTCGAAAATCTGATCAAAGATTTGAAAGGTCGGGTTAATACAAACATCACCAGTGGCCTTTTGAGGGTGCTGAAGGTTCTCATGGACCATTCATTTACCAATGGACGTGTTGGTGTCATCATGCTTAGGTTGGATGGTGTGGCCAATCGAGGTGCCACTGCTTCTGTTCCGATAGGCAACATGCCCGTGGTCACATTTTGTTTTGGTGATTGTGAGGATCAAAAGGTATAGTTGAAAATTTTAAAATAACCCGTAAGTTATTGAAAATTTCAAGCAAAAGCTTGTGCTGCATTCTGATAAACTTGTCCAAGTTCTTTTTTGTTGAGGGTTAGACGGCAATTACCGCTAACAGATTTTGATTAAATAAAGAGTCGGTAAATTAACGAAGAAGAGGAAGACAATTCTGACAAATGGGTCCGCACTAAAAACATTAGGTAAATTGGCCTAAGATATTGGGCCTAATATTTATTAAGTTTCCTTTTTAAATTATTAACTAGGGGACAAAAAAGCTTCAATTGATCCGTACTCCAAAGTCAAGTCTTGAAACAGAATTACATGGTTCTGAAACTCGGAATCGGACACAGAATCGGAATTGAATGAATCGGCTGGACTCAGCCGAGTTGACTCGGAAATTCAAATTATTTTGTCAGAAAACCTGTTTTGTAGCTTAAACGTAGGAAATAATTGGTATAAAATTAATTTGTAAAAAAACTATGTTAAGATAAAACCTTACACTCAAATAATTCACTAATTATATAATGTAATACAAGTATTATAAATTAAACACATTTTTTATTGCAACCCTGATATGAGACCTGTTGACTCATCCCAAACGAAATGATCTAATCGCTATAAAAATAGTTTAGTAGTTCCCTATATTAGACGTTCACAAAAAAATTCTACAGTTTAGAATAATTACCTAAAAGACCTGACAAGGTCCTGTGTCGCCCTGTGCAATATTGTCCTGTGTGGTTCGGACATGATACTCTGATCCCTACACTTACCAGATCGACCTGACTAGGTATGGTCGGGAATTGTGCGAGATAGTTGAGCAACCCATTCTCCAAATCTATCCAATTCTCTTGATATTGGAGATCATCATCTTGGGGTAACTCGAGAAAAGGTTCTTGGCCACTCTCATCTCGTTATGTACCCTTTTGTGCGAGTATGATGCTCGGGTTGTTGGAAACTTTGGTAAAGAAAATAAAACAGAGATAAGACAAGAGAATTTCAGCTTTCAACAAGTTTCTTATTTCTGGAAAAACTTTATTTCCGAATACTCTTATTTCTATTACAAGTGCTATATTTAAGCACCACACAAATCTAATTTTGGAAATAACTAACCCATGTCAGCCACTAACCTATTACAAGTACTTTCCATATCTAAATATAGAGATACTAAATCTGGTTTACTTGACAAACTAGTTTTCTATTTTTAGTGCACCACTAACTCTTAATTTCGGAAACACACAGAATTCTATTTTAGGATACTTGTTTCAACACTCCCCCTCAGCAGTAAAACGATTACATCTGGGATACACCTATGTGTTCCCTGTTGAGGTCAAACTTTTCCCTTGTTAGCACCTTTGTAAAGATGTCTGCAAACTGTTCGTCAAGTCGACAAAACTTCAACTGCACTTCTTGTTTCTCGACTGCATCTCTAGTGTAGTGATACTTAATGGTAATGTGCTTGGTTTTGTCATGGCTTATTGGATTCTCGCTGATTGCTATGGCAGTTTTGCTGTCACTGTAGATGGTGACTAGTTCCTCCATTTTGTTGTTGACATCTTCTAGTATTCTTTTGAGCCAAATGGCCTGTGCAACGGCTCTTGCTGCTGCCACGTATTCTGCCTCGACTGATGACAAGGCGACCCCTGTCTGTTTCTTGGATGACCATGAGCAAATACCTGATCCAAGTGAGAACGCATAGCCCGAAGTACTCTTCATGTCGTCTTGGCATCCCACCCAGTCACTATCGGTATAATCAATCAGCTTTGAGCTCTTGACCGGTTTGTACCATATGCCATATGCCATATGCAACAGTACCTTTGATGTATCTTAGAACTCGTTTTGCCACTGTAACATGCTTTTGAGTAGGACAATCCATATATCTTGATAAAAGGCTTGAGCTGAACATGATGTCTGGCCTTGTTGCAGTCAAGTACAGTAAATTTCCAACCAAACTGCGGTATTCAGTTGGATCTGCTTTTGTTGAACTATCTTCCTTGCTGAATTTTTCATTAGGAATGAGTGGTGTTGTAACACTCTTGCAATCTTGCATCCTATTCTTTTTCAGTATGCCTTCCGCATATTTCTTCTAAGATATGAAGATCTCATTTTCAGCTTGAACCAGTTCTATGCCCAAGAAGTATTTCATCAATCCAAGGTCACTCATTTCATAAGTGTTCATCATGTCTCCTTTAAACCTTTGCATCATTTTTTCACTATTGCCCGTGAGGATTAAATCATCTACATATAGAGCAACAATTAAAATCTGAGTACCTCTTTTCTTGACAGAGAGAGTAGGTTCGGACTTGCTCTTCTCAAACTCGTTTTGCAAAAAATATTTGTCAATTTGACTGTACCACGCTCTTGGAGCCTGTTTCAGTCAATAGAGTGCCTTCCTCAATTTGTAGACTTTGTTATCTCCCCCTTGAACAGAAAACCCTTCAGGTTGCTCAACAAAAATTTCTTCATTAAGTTCTTCATTCAAAAAGGCTGATTTGACATCAAGCTGACAAATGCGCCATTTTTGTTGTGCTGCTAAGGCGAGGACTGTACGGATTGTTTCTAACCGTGCAACTGGTGCGTATGTCTCAAAATAGTCAATTCCAGGTTTTTGCTGGAACCCCTTTGCAACGAGTCTTGCCTTAAATTTTTGAATTGAACCATCTGGATTCAACTTGGTCTTGTAGATCCATTTAACACCAATGACACTTCTATTAATTGGTTTGTCCACTAACTCCCAAGTTTTATTTTTTTCAATCATCCCAATTTCTTGGTTCATCGCTTCTCTCCAGTTTTCTTGGTGTTGGGCTTGCTCGAATGACTATGGCTCAACCATCGAAAAATTGTATCTTTCTGTCCTTTCATAAATTTCAACCAAGGTTCTAACTCTACTTGGAGAAACTTCTGTTGTAACATCAGGATGCTGTGAACTAGAGATAATGGGTTGCGAATTAGAAGCATTTGGTTGCGGGTTGTCTTCAGGTTGCAGGTTGTCTTCAGGTTGCATGTTGTCTTCAGGTTGCGCAACTGAACTACTGCTGGGGTCTTGACTGGGTGTGGTTTGTGGTGATTGACTTTGAGCTGCTACATTTGGTATGGTTTGGACATCTTGGTTGTGAAGTATGATGATTGGTGTTTGTTGACATGAGGGTACTTGGTTATTTTTCTAATTATAGGTTTCTTTCTCATCAAAGATGACATCTCTACTAACAACCAATTTTTTCTTCTCAAGGTTATACAATCTATACCCTTTTGGCATCCGAATAGAGAATGAAAAACGTGACACGCCGAATATCCCATAAAAATACACCGTTGACTTTTATCATTGAGTTTAGATCTATTTTCTTTTGGCACATGTGGATAGAGAAGAAAATACGTGACATGCCGTGATTTGGTCACTTGACGTGACGTGACGTGATTAACTTTTTTTTTTCACGTGACGTGACCAAAATGGTGGCGGATGGTCACGTCACACGAATGGTCACGTCATGCGTAGTCACGCCGTGATTATACGTGACGTGACATGTCGTGACGTAAATTAGTCGTGCCAATTTTTTTATATTTTAATTTAAATTGTTAAAAATTTAGAAAAAAAAGATAAAAAAAATTATAAAATAAGTAAATAATATTGTAAAGATTATTTTTTTAGGAAATGTTACATCTGATATTATTTTAAAAATTCAAATTGCAAATATTCATTATACTAAACTAAAGAAAATAAAAATTAGTACTACATGAGTACCAATATCACTGAACTTACACTAAAATAAAATTCTGAATACATAAAAAGGTCGTTACAAATAAAAAAAATTAAATTTTTTTGAAGGAAAAGAGCTCGAAAAAATAGGTTATAAAGTTAATTATAATTATGACAGATTTTTTATCTTGAAAATATATCTTATTAGCTTCGAGTTTTTGTGTCGACATTTATACGTGTCAATTCTATGTCCAGGTCGTGTAAATAAAATATTTCACTGGCTAGGGACCATTTAGCTAACGAAAAAAAAACTTATATGATGTGTCGGTTGCAATAAACAAAAACAATCATCCCAAGTTGTAATGTTTGACTTTAGATGCCATTAATTAGTGGGAGCATAATGACGTTATATGACGGTGGAAGAATTGGTTGATTTGAGATATCATAAAAATTGAACCAGTTGTAGATATTTCTTTTCTAATTTAAACGGAATTTATTATTCGAAGGCACAATACACAGATCTAAATACAATTAAATTTCTATCACTATCATATGGAATGATATTACCAAAACACATCCAATTGCCTAATATAAATAAAGCAGCTAGCTAGTGAATTAATATATTGCTTGCTTACACTTGATTACCAAAAAAACAAAAATACAACAATTTTTAGAATGGAAGAGGACAGAGGTTGCATTGCCTTTTTTGCGACCTATAGACCACCGGTGCCACTAGACATATTCTCTTGTCCAGTTGAACCATTATCCAAAAATGATGAGCTTAAATTGACCGATGGCGAGTCGTACAACTACAACTGCCAAGTCATTCCACCTGAAGCTCTTAAGACGATTATCAAACATCCGAAATTGGCTTCTGTAGCCACAGAGGCCGACGTCAGTTCAGGTCGTCTCACTGGCTTCGTTTTTGTTTCTGAAAGAGATAACAATCTCGAAACACTTCATATTGGTCTCTGCCTCGATAACAAACCGCATAAACCGGCCTTCAGTTTGGCCGAAATCTATGGCACCAATTCATTCAATGGTGTTCGCCTGGAAGATAATGGCTGCATTGGAGGCGGTTATGAGATGGATGGTCGCTCAATTGATCATTTCCTCATCTATGTATCAACTAAGGCGCCGGTAAAAATCCGTCGGTCCCCCTGGACTGTTGTATATAAAACCAATCTTAGAACAGGAGAAACTGAGCGCCTCACTCCACCTGGTTATTTTCTCATCCTTCCATTTATATATCTATTAACTTCTGCTCATGTTTGTACATATGTACGTATGATGACACATATAGCAAATAATATGATATTTATATATGTTAACAGGGGTATTTGATTTGAGTCCCTCCGTGTCACCATCTGGAAAGAAGATAGCAGTAACTTCATTTCAAGGAAAGGCTTGGGCTGGCGAGATTGAGGATCTACAGACTGACATTTATGTGATGAATGTAGACAAGTCAAACTTCGGGTTAGATCGTAAGAGAGTGATAGAAAATGGTGGATGGCCAACATGGGGAAGTGAGAACATCTTATTTTTCCATAGAAAGGAATATTATGCTGCCGATTCCAAAAAACCGACAGCTTGGCGTGTGTTTCAATACAACATGAGCACCGGTAATATCATCCCTGTGACTCCAGAAGATATTGATGCAGTAACTCCTGCAGCCATCAATGAAACCAAAGTGGCTGTGGCAACTATGCGTATGAAATCAGCATTCACAGATAAACGTACAGAAGATATGTACCGGCATATTGAGATCTTTGATACAACTGACAAAAAAAATCCAAAAACAATCACTCGAAAAATCAATCCTAAAGCTGACCATTTCAATCCCTTTATCATAGATGCGGGAAAGAGCATAGGTTACCATCGTTGCAGCTTCGGTGCTTCCTTGGTACTAAACTGATGCACAAACCCTTTTGAAAATCCTTTGTTTGTCTCTCCCTGTGTATATATAATTGATGTTAAGACTTTTAATTTCTATCTGTGCAGATTAACAGTATTATCGCAAAAGATTTCGACAAGATTCCCTCACCACATAAAGATGTAGGATTGTTTAGGGTATCTGGTGCATTTCCAACATTTTCAAAAGATGGCAAAAGGCTTGCATTCGTTGATAATGAGTTCAGGAACGTGTGGGTAGCAGACAGCAATGGGTTGCGTATTGCCTTAGAGGTCCATATAAAGTCACATATCAATTATCTATTGATACGAAAAAATATGTTCAAGTCTGGCCTTAATCCTGATTTTTCTTTTGCTGATGATAGTTTTAATTTCTTGTTGTAGAGTAAAGGCCAAGACAACTTTTTCTCGCCAGTTTGGAACCAAAATGACAGCCGGGATACATTGTATGTATGCAAGGGAAAAGCTTTCACTAAAGACACACAATTGGATATTATTGCAATACCCGATGTCTCTTGTGGTCTAAAGCGATTTAGACAGCTCACAAAAGGATTCAATAATGCCTTCCCCTCCTCCGATCCAAAGGGTATGTAATTAATTGGCTTGCAAAGTAACTCTAAAACATATGTGCTGTTCTATGACTTGGTAACAGCTCGCACTAAATCTTTCAATTCAAATGTCAAATCAGTTGTCACACGCTGAAAACGGGGCTGACAACTTGCCGTGCTGTCAGCGCATGGCCATTTTAATATCATGCAAAATCTTATAAATATATACATACACTAGCAATGACATAGACAAGAGCCACCATAAAATTTCTGATTTAACATTTCACATGTATTTGTAGTGTATTAATTACTAATTTTCCAAATACAATTGTTTGTAAATAACTTGAAAATCCATATTGCTATTTTTCTTAAACTTTACTTTATTTTAATTAAATAAATATCCAAGTGTTTGAAAATTGGAATGTTACATCAATTCTGATACCTTTTTACAATTATAGGTAGAAAACATTTACAGTATAAATATTTCTCACCAGCTCACCATAATTAATTTTATATGTTTTCATTGTTATTATATTTTTTAAACTAAGGTTTTATTAGAGAGACAAGATCCAACATTCGGAGTTGTAAATATTTTCTTTAATCATAAATCCTAATGCTTCCAAATTACTTGCTGATATATCTCTCAATCTAATTGGTTATTTTGTTGGATTAACAAAAATGCAGCCGGTAATCCTTTTATGTAGTTTCTAATAAATTGTATGATCCGTCTGATAATTGTTGTAGGAAAAAGGCTAGTTTTTCGATCGACAAGATATGGGGGAGTTGAATTAAATAAGAATCTATTTATAATGAGGAATGCAAAAGTTGGAGAGTTTGGGGGTGGCAAGATAAAAAGACTAACAAATGGTCCTTGGACAGACACACATTGCCAATGGTCGCCAAACGGAGACTGGATAGTGTTCTCTTCAACCCGCGATAAGCCTAAAGGCAAAGATATACCAAAATTCGACAACGGTCTTGATGCAGGTTACTTTGCAGTTTATCTGGTGAATGCGAACGATCCAACTGTGGTGGTAAGAGTGATACAGAGCGGAGTTGATATTGCTGGGCATGTGAATCATCCTGTCTTCAGTCCGGATGGAAAAACCATTGTTGTAACTTCAGATCTCGCTGCTGTGTCGGCTGAACCGATTTCATTACCTTTCTTAGAGCACCCTGTAAGGCCTTACGGAGACATCTTTACTGTTGATATCGATACAGATGACATAAAAAAAAATAAGGATGTGCGTGAGTTCCATCGCATTACGCATAGTAGATACGAGAATGCAACTCCTAGTTGGACCAAATTCTCAACTAAGGATCCAAATGAAAAATGGAATGGCCGGCTACTAAAGGGTAATTATGTACCAGCATGCCCATATTTATATCCTGATGGAGGAGAAGGTTGGCACATGACTGGTCAGCTTTGCATTGGAAAAAGAAGCTGTTGATTTCTCTTTTTTTTTTTTTTTTGATTAGGTTGATTTCTCTTGTTCTCCGTACTATACATGCATCATTGTTTACTCTATTCTTCTTTTTCCAATCAATGTTTGTTTCTGAATTGCTCTTGGAATGCATTTTTTGTACTCTTTCGTGTTATTAATTAAAATTTTCTTCTGAATGCTTCTTTTCACATTTTTTGTGCATTTCTTTCTATCTGTGTGAAGGATTAACAATTTCAATTACGGAAGGCCCATTATAAAAAGAATTCCACATTTTCAAATTACAAGTCATATTGTGTGAGTAACGAAATATTATGTCACATTTAATATCACGAGGTTCTCTAATTACCTTTCATTAAACAACACTAATAATAGTTAGTTGGATGAACTAATCATTCTCCCTACAAAAAACAATAAAATAGGCGGGCAAATATTTAGTTGAGTGCTCCTATATGTCCAATTGAGTAGTTGAAATTAATTTGAAAGTATTCGGTATTTTTGTTCGTGTAAGGTTAATATACATTTTGTGTATGAATTAACTAATTTTTAAACAACCTCTTCGACTAATTAAAACATTTTGAATGTGCTTGTTAAAACCTACATCTAATTTAATTGGTAAAAATAGGCAATACGAATTATACAAAAGCTCCTTAAGTTCAAAACTGATTAGAAGATTCCAGTCGAATATTAAGAATAAATCGAGGCGCCCTTTCGTTAAAAAACTTTACTCGGATATTAAGCATAAAATATGTATAATGCTACTCTGTTAAGTGTGAACTCGTTACCGGTTTCAATTTGTAAAATTGACACTTGACATAATAGTATTATTAAGTAATTAAACATATAGAAATTATGTATAATTTTTGTATTTGTAAATGTAAACTCTATATAAAATTAAAAATCAACATAACCGATGTCATGTTTTAATATGGACCATCCAAAAGCTGTAATTTTGTATCTATTTTAAAAAATAGTGAAAAATTACAATAAAAATATAAAATTTGATCTACAAGCATATTTTAATATGGATATCATGTTGAGCTGTACAAATCGACACTTTGAACTTTTAAAACTGAAATATAAGATATGAGGTATGATGAGGCATGAAAGGAGGCATTTGAATCCTAATGGTTTAATATGTTTTGTATATAGATGTATGTTGTGGTGGGTAGATGTTCAGGCGGAGAAAATGACTCCGGCGTTGGCTGTAAATTTGGAAAGATAAAGTTTTTGATCCTTTATTTTTCTAAGAACAAATATTCGACTTTTAGCTCCCAGCCTCCCAATATAGAACTTGTAATTAATTAATAATATAAAAATAATGTTTAACATGAAATGCCCGGAGCTAGCTTCTATTATTTATTGACCGTATCTAATATTTTTGTTTGCTTGTTTGAATGAATTGGATTAATGTAGATTGCACTGACTTCTTAAGCAGCCCGCGCGATATACCGATCAATTGCAAAACAAATATGTCATAGATAAGGAGAACACGTTTGAGGAGAAATTGGCTTTCAAAAATTGACTTCTTCAATTTCACTCAATAATTAATTTAACTCTTAAGATTACAATTAATTAAATTATAGTGAAAAAGTTTCTATACACAGCCTTTTATATCCAATTTTTACCCACACCAATTGATTTAGCCTTCTAACTACCTTAACCATGTCTCAAAACCATTTCTCTAACCATTTTCTAAAATTTGTTCAATTATCGTTGTTTCTAAAAAAAATGTTATCCTCTCCTCTAGAGCCTCTTCTTCTGAAGATCTCTCTCTTCTCCGTTCTCTTCCCCTAAAGATCTCTCTCCCCTCCTTTCTCTTCTCTCTCTCCCTCGTTCTCTTCTCTTTCCTTGGTACCGGCCCAGTCACTATTCCGTCCATGGTGATAGAAGAGACGATCTGAGAGAGGTGATTTGAAGGAGAGAGATAAGAGAGAGGTGATGTGGAGGAGAGAGATGAGAGAGGCAATCAAGAGTTTAAACTATAACTTGGTTCTTTTACAGTATTCACCTTGCGATTTTATACTATGCATCTTTTGATTTTACAGTATCCATCTTGTGGCAATCTGGTGGAGATGAGAGAGAGGCGATATGGGGGAGATATGAGAAGACGATCTGAGATAGGCGATATGGAGGAAAGCCATGACAAAGATGCGATCAAAAGCATAAATCTTGTTATTTTACAGAATTCAATTTGTGGTTTTACAATATGCATCTTGTGATTTTGTAGTATTCATCTTGTAAGAATCTAGAGGAAAGAGATGAGAGAGAGACAATCTAGAGGAGATAGGAGTGGAGAAGAGAGATGAGAGAGGCGATCTGGAGTATTAATCTTGTTCACTACTACAAAAAAAATACTTTCTACACTGTATCTTATACACGGATTTCCTCTATTTTATAAAAAAAACGTGTATGAAATATGATTTTTCCAATGTTCAAAATATCTGTAAAAATCCTACGCATATATTAACTTAAAAATCAGTGTACAATTGTTTGGGAAAAGAACCTTGTGGAAATGAAAGAATTGTACACGGATTTTTCATTAAATATCCGTATAGGAATGTTTAGAGAGCTACATAGATTTTTATTTAAAAAAAACCATGTAGAAAGGTAGGAATTGTACATGGACATTTTAAAGAAAATAAGTGTAGGAATGTTAGAGAGCTACACGGATTTTTTTATAAAAAAACCATGTATGAATGATTATTGTACACGGATTATTTGCTTAAATAACAGTGTAGAAAGTTTTGAGAGAGTTACACGGATTTATAGTAAAAATCAGTGTAGAAAGGTCTTTTTAGGGTTTTGCTTAAAAGGCCTTCTCCTTCCAGCGCCGTTTTGATTTCATAATACTCTCTCTCTCTCTGTATTGAATATTGGTCTGATTTATGCGCATAGCACAGCTAAGATCAGAGATCTTTGAATTTGTTATTTTCTCCTATTTATCTTGCTAAGGTTAGCCATGTATATATATATATACATATACATATGTATAGATGTATATATACATATGTATAGATGTATATATACATATGTATATATATATACAGATAAGTATATATATATATATATATACAGATAAGTATATATACATGTATACATATGTATATCTACATATATACATATATATAGAGAGATGAGCTACGGTACTTCACGAAAAAAAGCAAGTGTTTTACTTCGCGCTCGTATCTCCATTGTCAAAGTTCAAAACGCCGATCCGAACAGTTAGATGTGATCTCCATATTGAAATGTGCTTGGAGACCAAATTTTATATTTTTTGGAGTTTTTTTACTATTTATTAAACCACTTTGAAAATCGTTGATTCAACGGTTTCACTGTTTGAACAGTGAAACCATTGGATCAGCGATTTTCAAAGTGGCTTAATAAATAGTAAAAAAATTCCAAAAATTGTAAAATTTGGTCTCCAAGCACAATTTAATATGGAGATCAACTTGAATGGTTTGGATCGACGTTTTGAACTTTGAAAATAAAGATACGAGCGCGAAATAAAACATTCGCTTTACTTCGCGAAGTACCGCGCGTACCCCATCTCTCTCTCTCTCTCTCTCTCTATATATATATATATATATATTCTTTATCTAATTTTCTATTACTTATTATTGCTTATTTAGGTCATGTGTAATTATTATTGCTTATTATTGCTTATTCCTACACGGATATTTATTAAAAAACCGTGTAGCTCTCTTGAGGTGAGTGCACTTTTGGAGGTTTTTTACACAGCTCTTTATTAATAATCTGTGTAGGATTAGTATAATCGTACACGGATAATTATCCGTGTATAAATGGTTGACTTTCCTACACCTCATCATTGAACACGTTTTCAAATCCGTACGTGTAGCTCTCTCAGTTAAAGTCCTTGTACAAACTGTATTTTTGTAGTAGTGGTTGTTTTACAGTATTCACTGGAGCTTACAACTTCCCTCTCCTCCGTACCACCTCTCCAACGCTATTACGATGCCCGATCTGATCAGGTCTGCTATTTCTTATAGTTGTTTTATTCTATGTAGATCTATTTAGATTGTTCTTTTACATCTATTTGTTTTATTTTATTTAGATCCATTTAGATCGTTCTTTTACAATAGTTTATCATGCCATAGTTTTCAGTTCTTTATTATACATATCTACATTAATTCATGTAATTTGTGGAGTTAGTATTCCAACTGAAAAAGTGGATGATAGCCCACCAGTTTCCATTAAAACTAAAAGAGTTTATGCTATTACAATCCCCGAACCTGGAGAAAGTAATAGCTACAAAAGGCACCAGAATAGTGCATGACAACATATCAGAACAACCACAAAGAACTGAAACAGGAAAACAAAAGTATTAGCATTCTTTATAATTATAATTTTCTCAGTTTATTTATTGAGAATATGTGGAAATAAAAAGGAAAGCATGTTTATGAAATTTACTCCTTTTTATTTAATTTTTTGCGTTAAAAAGACCAAGTGATGCTGTTTCGTCGTGCTAATTTCATCTTTAGTGGACTATTTTGCTCTACTTTGAAAAGGAGGCTCCATAAAACCATAACTTAAATACAAAGGTACAGCACAAAAACTGTATGAATCTTATGTCGCATTTAAAATTGGTTTCTTAGAATACCTTGCGAAATAAATTTCGGTAAATTTGGTTTCCTTTGAAGCGCACCGACCGTTTGCACAGCCCTTTTAATTAAGATAACCAAAGTAAAAAAACTAACAACTGGGTGAATGAGGCAATTAATACCTTTGAACTTTAAATTGTATGAATGCAACTGTTTGACTTTAACATGTAAGAACAAAATTATTGATGCTGTAACTTGTGAATTTTTTCTTTAAAAAGAACAGAGTATTTTAATGTTACAACCAAAGATCCGGAAAGGAAGAAAAAACCAAATATATTTTTACAGAAACGAAATACATCACAACAAACCAACCCAATCCAAATCCATGCAAAATATACGAGTACGTACAATTACAATTAAATAATTGAAAATACAGACGATTGAAAATTAGACATAGGAATCCCGGAAACAAATGAAAAGTTGAGCAATCCATGCAGGAACAGCAAATTGGAAACAGAACTTGCAATCGATGAGGCTCGGAATCGAACGGCCGTTTCTACGCAGAAATTAATAGTAGTTTATTATTTCTTGTAGTCTCATTTTTTTTAGTCCTCAATTGTCCCGCTTAACTGCACAATACAATACATGCAATAATTAATAGTAGGCCAATTACATGAAAAGAATAAAAAAGTACTGGCAATCGAAAATAAAAAAAAAAAACTATAAAGAAATTTTATAACCAAAGAAGCATGAGATCCCACCTTATATACACACATGAGATATGCTCTAATTTGTGTAGATCTTTTGTTTGCATAGATTCGCGTAGCTCACGTGAGGGGTTAACTACTAGTAGCTCTTGAAGATTCCGCACCTTTTGTAGCTCCGGAAGTGTGTGTAGATTATCACAATCATTAATTTCGAGGTGAGTAAGGATGGGCATGGCTCCTTCTTTTATGTCCCAATGATTTAGAAATCCCAAATCTTTGAGCTTCAGTATTTCGAGGCTAGGAAACCCTCCAGTTGAACAAGTCATCTTTGTTCCCACATATGACTCATAATATAATTGAAGTATCTTGAGAATCTTTAGCCTTTCAAATATGGGCATTGGATCTTCCTCAAGCCAAGACAATTTGAGCGTCAGTTTGATGAGGTGTGTTGGAAACATCTCAACACTTAGAACAAATATATTTGTTTCGCATTTTCCCATGAGAAATAGTTTCTGTAACTTCCCATGACAAGGTAAGCCTCTTGTACCACCAAATGGTAGCGAAAGATGTGATGCAACACGTAAGTTAACCAACTGTTGTGTCCTTCTCAGAACGCCCTTAAGGTTCTCCCACTCTTTTGGAGCCCATTCATTTTCTACATCCTCGACATAGTCAATCTCTAACGTACGCAAGTTGATACAACTTCCTAATTGATCAACTAATTGTATCTGCATCGGTACATTTTTAATTGTTTGTAGATTTGTATGTTTATTCCATTGTAATGGTAAATAATTATCGCAACCATATACATGTCTTAGAGTTGGGATTTCCATATCACACCAATCTATTTTTTTTGTTTCTTTGTTAGTATATATCCTTGATCCCTTCAAATCAAGGGTTTCTAGATTATAGAAGAAAATATTCTTTAATATTTCTTCCGAAATTTTGCAGTATCTTAAACCTAAATACCTCAAGTGTTTCAAGCTCTTCGGCCAAAATCTCCCAATGAATTCGGTCATATCTACTCTCACGAAGGTTAACACTCTAAGTTCTCTAAAGCCACCAAAATTTAGTAGTCTAAAGCCACAATCCTTTGTTGAATATTGTTCAATATCAAAACAGAGTAAAGAACGAGTGTTTTCTGAATAAATACCATCATCTGTGGGAGTGCAAAATTGCAGTGCTGCACGGCACGGCTTTCTAACAGCTAGCTGGTTAACATCTTCTTCTTCTTTGGAAAATATGGTGAAGAAGTTCTCCTCTTTGGCTTGGCCAATAGCCATGTCCCGTAGAAGATCGTGCATACTACAGTATTTGTAATAGCCGTTCCAAGATTTTTTAGTAACTTGAATTAAGCACCTACAACAAAAAAAATTCATACAAATTGATGTCACAAATTGATGTCAAAGAGGGTGGGAAATATTTGTTTATGAATAAATAGGTACTTCTGAAGTAAAATTAAAGTGAAAGTAATGAACGCTCGGCTATACCTTTCGCCCAAAGAAAGTTTATATAAATGATGAAAGCACCGCTAATATAGGTATGTATCCCTCGAGGAGGTCCCACTTAACACATGGTGCGGTGATACAAATATAAAATATAATTAGGCAACAGGAAATGCAGAAATTATTTTTGGAAAAATTCTTACTCGGCTGTGAAAGCAATTAATTAAGAATATATATGGCTATCGTCTTTTATTTTTGTCTAAAGACTACATGTAATAATAATTGTATTAATTTGTTATTTAGATATATAGTAGTACAAAAAAAATTTGTCGATCGATTCCGTATTGTACGTCGTTTTTACCTGACACCTCGTAGTATGATATCATCTTGTCTGTAAAGCAATATTTTGACGTGTAAAAGAAAAGTACACCTGTGCTGAGGGGGATGTGGATATCTACAACAATATTTTGACTCTTGCAACTTTGAGGTGCATGAGAGATATTTTTAAAATAACTGTTTGACCTTCTTTAATTGACAGCTTAATAATTGTCTACAGTCTCATTGCAGTAAACTTAATTTTGAAGTAAAAGAAAAAAAAAATACTCTGGTTGGCCTTTGCTCAGCACAGAACATTGCTGCTTTGAACTCCGTGCTTATTTTCTCTCTTTGGCATAGGTTATTATAAGTTTCCAATTCCAAGAGAATAAAGATAAATTTTAAATAATAATCATTTTTATTATTATTAAATATATTTTATATTTGCTTTAAAAATTTCTCTAATTTATTTTTGAGGAAGTTTTATTTTTAATGAAGTTGGCACATATATTTGAAATTTTATGTTTGACAGTGGGACGATATAGTGCAATCGAAGCAATAATATTTTTTTTTAAAAAACTGAAGATTACATATAAGCTTTTATTTGAAATAAAAAAACAAATTTCCTTTTTAAAATTATATTGACGGTGCTTAATGAAGTAACTTTTTTCTACAATATTTTGTGTTGATAAAATTAGTAGATAACTAAAAAATTTTGAACTGAAGTTTTCTCTGCTATCTAATTATTTAGATAATTTACAAAAAAATAACATTTCCTATTTGATGATGAAATTAATTACCCACACAAGTCCATGAAGCGGTGAATGAAAACCAAGTTTAATATGAACCGGTCAATAATTGGCCGGTTTCTAATAAAAATAGAAACCAGCCAATAATTGACCTGTTTGGTCACTTTTATAACTTTCCAGCTCCTCTGGACATAGTTGGAATTTTCTATTTAACGTTGATATCAATAAAAATCACGGTCAATCAAATATGATAATGAAAACACAGTAGCGAAGATTTCTTTTTTTAAAATTTTTACATGTGAAAATAGTGATTTTAAAAAATTCTAATAAAATTCTAAATAATTTTCAAGAAATGTAAAAATTTTCTTCCAAGCAAATTGACCCGGTCACGTCACATCACGTGATGTCATGCAAATTGATCCAGTCATGTCACGTCACGTGATTAATTTTTCAACTTTATTTTTAATTCTAATTTATTTCGTAATAGTTACTTATTTTTTGGTATATTTTTTATTACTTTTTTTAATAACTTAAAATTTTAAAACAATATTTAAATACGATCAATCCTATCACATATAGTGACTATTCGTGTAACGTGAGTGCACTTCGCGATATTAATCACGTCACCTCAAGTCACACAAAAATAAAAAAATTTCATGTCACGTTATAATTTTATTTTACTTCACTAATATTTGATAATAGCCATAATTTTTTTTCATGTCACGTTATAATTTTATTTTACTTCACTAATATTTGATGATAGCCATGCTTGTTTCGCATGAAATGGGTACAAATTTTATCTTACATAGATATTCTACGGTAACCGTGTATGATTTCTTCGAAACTTGCAAGGCTCTTGTAGAGAAACCGTGTGTGAATGTGACGAGATCATTGCCTTTTTTCTTCGACAACCGTGTACAATATATTGGTGATAAAAAAATAGATGATATATATAGATGGGCTAGGGTACATTATATTGTAATGTATAGATCTCATGGTACTTTGGACTATAAATTATTGGATTTAAAATTCAAATAGTCGATTCAAATCGTTGAAAATTGTTTGATATTTGGATATTTTTCACTATTTTTTGAGATTTATTGAAAATTGTTGTTTTTTAATTGTCTGATTTTTTTTTAATACAACGATTTTCAGTAAATATAAAATTTTCCAAAAAATGTAAAATTCGGTCTCGCGGACACATATTAATACGGAGATCAAGTTGAACAGTTTGGATCGATTGTTTAGACATTGAATTCAATGATTTATAGTCAAATATACAAGAGAGCCTATACATTACATCTTACCGTTGCCCATCCCTATATATATATATATAGAGTAGAACTAGGGTGCTCCTAAGTTCACTAAGACCTTTTGTGAACTCAACTCTAAAACTTATCGGATTGACTTCCAACGATAAATCCAAACCGTTGAAATACTTCTACCTTACGAGTGATGGGTCTACATGAGACATTTTTAAAATTTCAAATTAATTTTGTATAGAGTCAAGTGATCAAAAGGGGTCCAAAAATGAATGCATTACATTTAATTTATAAACCTTCTAATTTTGACCATTTGACTTTATACTAAATTAATTCAAAACTTTAAAATTTTCACATGTAGACGCATCACTCGTAAGATAGAAGGATTTCAACAGTTTGGATTCATCGTTTGAAGTCATTCCGATAAGTTTAAAGTTGAGTTCATAAGAGGACTTGTTGAACTTAGGAGCACCCTAGTTCTACTCTCTCTCTCTCTATATATATATATATATAGAGAGAGAGAGAGGGTCTATCAATCTTTGGAAAGTAAAGAGGGTGTCTTAGTTCCCGCTCATATCTACATTTTCAAAGTTCAAATAGTTGATCCGAACTTCACAACACAATCTTCATATGGGTGAGAATTAAAACACCTCTTTACATCCCAAAGGATCGTAGCATCACTATATATGAGTGATGATATGATGCTTTGGGAAATAAAGATGATTTTTTACTTCCCGTTCATATCTCTATTTACAAAGTGCAAATAGTCAATTCAACCTTCTCAGCATGATATTCATATTGAAATGTAGTTGGAGACAAAATTTTACATTTTTTTTTCAAAATTTTTACTATTTTTTTAGAATTTTGAAAATCATTGTTTTTCTGAATTTATTATCATTTTTTTATTAATGAAAACTTGTGATTTTTGAAAATTCTAAGCAAAATATAGATAAGTTTTACAAAATATAAAATTTAGTCTCCAAGCACATTATATTACGAGTGTCATGTTAAAATATTCAAATACACTATTTTAAGTTTTAACTTTGAAAATGATATTATAAGTGGGAAGTAAAACACCTATTTACTTCCCAAAGCATACTAGTCCTCTCTATCTATCTATATATATATATATATATATATATATATATATAGAGAGAGAGAGAGAGAGAGAGAGAGAGAGAGCATGGCTAATATGCTTTCGGTTGTCTTTCGGCCGAAATACGACCAATGCATTTTTCAATTTTTAAAGTCCAAAAAGTCGATCCAAACCATAAGATGTGTTCTCCATATTGAAATGTGCTTGGAGACCAAATTTTATATTTTTTGAAATTTTTTTACTATTTATTAAGCCACTTTGAAAATCGCTGATCCAACGGTTGCACATTTCCAAAAAATGTAAAATTTGGTCTCCAAGCACATTTCAATATGGAGAACACATCTAACGGTTTGGATCGACTTTTTGGACTTCAAAAATTGAAAAATGCATTGGTTGTATTTCGGCCGAAATACAACCGAAAGCATATTAGCCATACTCTATATATATATATAGGTTTTGGCTAATATGCTACGCGTAGGATAGAGACCTCCGTGCAACAGCTCAAAATTTGAATTTTTAAAATCCTAACGGTCGATCCAAACGTTAGATTTGTTCTACATATTGAAATGTACTTGGAGACCAAATTTTATATTTTTTGGATTTTTTTTACTATCTATTAAGCCACTTTGAAAATCGCTGATCCAACGGTTTCACTGTTTGGTTAAGCCACCGTTGGATCAGCGATTTTCAAAGTAGCTTAATGAATAGTAAAAAAATTTAAAAAATTGTAAAATTTGGTCTCCAACCACATTTCAATATGTAGAACACATCTAACGGTTTGGATCGACCATTAGAATTTTGAAAACACAAATTTTGAGCCGTTGCACGGAGGTCCTCTATGCAACGCGTAGCACCGTCGCCACGTCCTATATATATATATATATATATATATATATGGGCTATGGTGAGTTGTGAAGTAAAACATTTTACTTCACGCTCGTATTCTAATTTGAAAATCCAAACAACCGATCCGAACCACTCAATATTTTCTCCATATTGAAATGTGCTTGGAGACCAAATTTTATATTTTTTGGAATTTGTTTACTATTTATTAAGACACTTTGAAAATGGCAAATACGGGTGAACAGTAAAATTTTCTGGACCATTGGATCAGCGATTTTCAAAGTGGCTTAATAAATAGTAAAAAAATTCCAAAAAATGTAAAATTTGGTCTCCAAGCACATTTCAATATGGAGAACATGTTGAGATGTTCAGATCGGTTGTTTAGATTTTCAAATTAAAAATATGAGCGTGAAGTACAAATGACATCTTACTTCGCAACTCACCATAGCCCATCCCTATATATATATGAGATGAACTATGGTGTGTTGCGAAGTAAGAGATTTCTTCTACTTCACGCTTATATCTTTGTTTTCAAAGTCCAAACTGCTGATCTAGCTGCTCAACGTGATCTCTAATGAAAAGTGTTTGGAGACCAAGTTTTACATTTTTTGTGAATTTTTTACTATTTATTTTTTGGATGGGTAGAAAATCACTGTTTTTTGATGGAATCTAGACCATAAAAAACAGTGATTTTAAAAAATTCTTAAAAAATAATAAAAAATTTATAAAAATATAAAATTTGGTCTCCTAGCATATTTCAATATGTAGATCATATTGAGCAGTTCGAATCAACTGTTTGAATATAAAATTTATAAAAATATAAAATTTGGTCTCCTAGCATATTTTAAAAATCTCTTAATTTGTAACTCACCATAACCCATCTATAGAGAGAGAGAGAGAGACAGAAATTGTTAACAAGTCGCACATAAATTGTTATAACGAAATGTTCCCATTTGGAGATGAGCAATAATTTCTAGGTTATTTCCATCCTTGACTATTATGAATAAAATAAAATAACCTTCTTGCAAATATTCTTGTATAAAGTAAAATCTATTTGATATTATCACTGGAAATTACCAATTTTTTTATCGTGCAAGAATGGTGGAATTAAGGAGGTAAAAAAGAGCTCATGTGTGTACCGGGCACTGGCTGAATTTAGAGGTAGTCGCTAGAGAGGAATTTTAATTTGAGGAGTTATAAATTTGGTGTGAATGTGATGAGATTGGGCTGGACCAAAAACACAGCAGGATTTCTTTTATTCATGATAAGTACCTTCAAAAATAAAACTGAAAAGTGAAAAGTGATGTACCTTTGCACTAGCTCTTCCAGGAATTTGTCAGCTTTGTTCTCCATTGTTCCAGCTCTATTTTTTGATATGAATCCTTCCGCCATCCACATTCTTGTAACGTGCTCTGCCGAAATCTTATGATCTTCAGGAAACAAAGCAAAATAAAGAAAACATGGTTTGAGATCATCAGGCAACTCTTTATAGCTCTTGGCTAGGACTTGCGAGCACTTCTTCACATCTTTGTCGTGCCAATCCATGGTCTCGTCGAACATGTTCCAAGAAGTGTAATTGCGGTCCCTCCTTGTGAGGATACCTCCTAGAACAACCAATGCCAAGGGTAGCCCACCACATTTTTTCATTAATCTTTTGGCGACGTCCAAAAGATCATGAGGGTAATTGTCAGGTTCTATATGTTGTTGTAAAGCATTTCTGAAGAGTAGAGCTAGACCCTCAGCGTCACTTAGGTAGCGGAGTTTATATGGTATTGTGTTGCAATCTGCTGCTTTAGCCACATCAAGCGATCTAGTGGTAATTATCACGCGGGACGCATTGTCTTGATCGGGTAATGCAACTTTCAAGTGCTCCCAAAGATCAATGTCCCACACATCATCTAGGATAATTAAGTATCTTTTGCCTTTCAAGGAGCTCTTTAGCTTCACAGCTAAATCACTATCCTTTACGGGTGAATCTTTATTTTCCATTTTAGGAGCAACTAAGTGAAGAGTTTCTCTCAGGAGATAATTTAAATTGTACTTTTGAGAAATGGTCAACCATGTGCGAATATCAAATTGCCTCTCCAGTTTCTCACTGTAATTAGAAAAATGAATGTATTACAACTTATAACAAATTTATATATCGTTAAGAAGTTTTGGACCAAATTTGGTAATAAATTTATACATCATTAAGAAATATACGTTATGTATTACATTTTCGTTATAAAACAAGTTATAACATATTCACTACTACAGAATGGCGCTTCCTACACTGTGATTGTACACGGATTTTCTCGGTTTTATGTAAAACCGTGTACCAAATAGGATTTTTCCAATGATCAATGATATCTCTAAGAATCTCACACGGATATTTCATTAAAAAACAGTGTTTCAAAAAAGCCGTTTGAAATTTACATTTCCTACACAGATATTTAGTTAAATATCCGTGTAGGAATTGTAGAGAGCTACACGGATTTTTATTAAAAAATCCGTATAGGAAGGGGTTATTGTAGACGGATTATTGTTTAAATAACAGTGTAGAAAGGCTAGAGAGCTACACGGATTTTTATTAAAAAATCCGTGTAGGAAGGGGTTATTGTACACGGATTATTATTTAAATAACAGTGTAGAAATGCTAGAGAGCTACACGGATTTATAGTGAAAAATCTGTGTAGAAAGGTAGTTTTAGGGTTTTGGTTATATAAAAAGGTCTTTTCCCTCCAACGCCGTTTTGATTCTATAATACTCTCTCTATCTCTGTATTAAAATATTTGTCTGATTTCAGCTCATAGCACAACTGGGATCTGAGATATTTGAAGTTGTTATTTTCTCCTCTCTATCTTGCTAAGGTTAGCCACGTATGTATATATGTATATTTTTTCTTTCTCTAATTTTCTGTTACTTATTATTGTTTATTTAGGTAATGTGTAATTATTATTACTTATTTCTCTTTTATTTATCTTTTTGGTTTTGTAGGATTTTGGTTGGTTACTGTCCTCTTCGTCTTGGTTGGTTACTATCCTCTTCGCCACCCTCCCTTCGTAAATACATTTAAGATGCAGTAATTTTTTTCTTACAAAATTAATTTTTAGTGGTTCGTATAAAAGCCATACAGATTCAATTAATTTTATGTATAAATTTTAATTGAGAATTTTTATTCCCTATGATGTATGTATGTATGCACAAATATTGATTCTTGCATTTTTCATTGGAGATGCAATATTGTTGGAGACCTTTAACCAAGAGACATCATGTCATGGATCACATGCAAACTCCATTTTTGATATGTTGGATCTAATACAACTTAGTATGTATGAAATTTCGTGCTAGAGTAGATCATAACCATGAGTTTTGGCAACATGAGCCCAAACCTTGATCAAATGGTTACTAAGTGGTAAGGACATAATTTTTATACAAACATTGTATTGGATCTTGAGGAGTGTATGTTATGTGTTAGATCACATGGGATTGTATGTACAAAAGGCTATGTATATATATATGTTGCAAATGGCTATGTATTTATTTTTGCAAAAGGCTATGTATTTATTTTTGCAAAAGGCTATGTATATTCAATCTGAAATATATAATTACTGGTTAGCAAAAGTGGAGGCTAGCTAAAAAAAAAAAAAAAAAAACGGTTCAGCAACCTGCCTACACGGATTTTTATTTAAAAATCCGTGTAGGAAACAATTATACACGGATTTTTACTTAAAAATCCGTGTAGGAAGGTTCCTGAACCCGGCTTATTTATTTAATATTCTGTTTAAGAGAGCTACACGGATTTTAACTAAATATCCGTGTAGGAATGTTGATATTCCTACACGGATTTTCTATTAAAAAACCGTGTAGCTCTAGTTGGATTTCTACACGGCTTTTAATTAGAAATCCGTGTAGATTGTTGATAATTGCACATGGATAAATATCCGTTTGCAAAAGATGGGACATTCCTACACCGTAATATCCTACACTGCTGGAAATCCGTGTAGCTCTTCGTGATTTATCCGTGTACAATCACCATATTCTGTAGTAGTGATTTACATAAAATATTTCCACGAGTACTTGATGATTATTTTGCTAGAAATTTACATGATCTTTTTCAATTTCGCACTGTGGTTATAAGAATGAATTTACATCACGGAAAGAAGCAGCACAGAGAAAATTTTATTAGATGGTTGGTGATATGTATTCTTAGGATGATCTGGACCACATTTTGTAACAAAATTTATTTATTGTTAAGAGAAGACTCTTTGAACCACGTCTTTGTGCATAATACCATGAAGCTAAGAACATTTAGAGCCATTCTTACCATTTTGAATATTTTATTAACCAAAGACGCTTATTTTGATTAAGCCTACATATATTAGGGTGATTATTTTGGAACAAATTATCTGAATGATATATATTGGGTGAATCAGTGAATTTACATGCATGTTTGCAAATCATCACAACATAATTTTTTTCATTCACTTGACTTACTAAGCAATCATTTTATACATCCCTTTCATATCATGAAAATATAATATATATAAGTTTCTGTTGAACGAAAAGGCTTGATTTTGTTCACCATTAAAAAAAATTTTGTCATGCAGATTGCTCTAGTTAATTAGGTTATATGCAAGGTCATTGATTACTAGTAGTAATAAAAAATTCATAACAAACTCTCGTTTTTCATTACCAGATTAGATCGAAGTATTAATAAATTTCATCACTTCTTGAGAAAGGAAAAATATCTTAAGAAAGGATCGCATATGGACAGTTAAGTTCTCCACAACTAGTTGGTTTGGAATTTAGCAATTTTCTTGTTATAGATTAAATATTCTACACAATTTTGTTTATATTAAAAATAACGGTTTAAAAGAGAGGACATGCACCTGTTGTATACTTTTTGGGCCAGTGTAGTCTTCCCGAGGCCGCCAGTACCCACAATCGAGAGCACTGTGCGCCTTGAAATTCTGCCATCAAGTAGCTGCTCGATAATCTTGCCCTTCTCATCCTCAAGGCCAACAACTTCTGGATCATCAACATTATCAGATGGTTCTGCATCATCGACATCATTGAGAGCACGTAGATCGTCCATAATTCCCAAGTTGGTTCCGCGCTGGTAAACCCAATTGAGTTTCTGTGTGATATCTGTTGGAAATTTAATCCGATTGTTATTTAGTAGAAGAGAGGAGTTATACTTTAATTTTTTATTTAAGAGAGTATTAGAATTTTAAGTACAATAGCTTGATGTATATTCATTCTCTCTCACACACACTCGTACAATAGTTTGATTTATACTATGTCATATCGGTTATTGAGTTCTCTAGAATATTGTGCATGATACCATAAAAATTTTCCAGTCCAATACTCTTAACCGGCAATATAAGTCGATTGAAGTTTCAAGATCTGTAAAAAAAAAAATTCTACGTACAAAATAGTTGAAGTATTTTCTAGTATATATTCTTTTACCGGTTTTTGATAAGTCGGTTTATTAGTAAGTTGAATAATCTAGATTATGCACTTGGGTCTCTTTCGAATTATATTTGGTGCTTTAATTAAAACAGTACCTTCGAGCTTGCCAGGCAGGTCGAGCATGTACGTTTTATAGTTTCTTTTAACATCCGTCGTAATTTTCTTCGTAATTTTTCTGAACCAGTTGGAACTTTCTGCACGATTTTCTTCAATCTTATCCCGGAAGGTATCAATCACAGTAGCTATTGTGTTGGAAATTTCTCTGACCTGGTTCAGCCACACTGTTACCAATTCCTTTTTGTCACACTTGGAATCGGCATCTCTTAGCAAAGCTTGGATCAAGAGAAGCTCCTGCTGCATCCGTTCGATCTGCCCACGCACAGCCTGTACTTCCTGAACTTTCTCGAGCAAGACATCAGCAAGCTTTTTCAGCACAGAAGTTACAACTTCAGTCATGTATTTTCTGATTGTGTGTGTGTGTGACGGGAGGGGGGGGTTTGAGAGTGAATTTAACTTTTTCCGCTGGAATGATTGATAGAGAAGCAAATGAGTGATAATTTAGAGGCTATAGATAGCTTGGCTGCAGTTTTAAATTTGAGAAACAATTGGTAGATTTTTCATTTTCTACGGGCGGTTTTAATATGATGAAATAAAATTAGTTAATTAATTAAAATGTCATCCAGATCTTCATACACTCAGTTTTAACATATTTTGTTTCAGATGTACAAATAATATGAAGTTGTCACTTATTTCGAACAACTATCCACGAAAATAACTTACAATATATATCTCCTTTCAATATCAAACGAGATATATTAAACTTAAATTAAAAGACGAACTTTATGCTTCAATTAATGGAAATCAGATATTAATTATTCTTAACATACTCTAATGGCTCATACAAATTGAAATCTTGTTAATTAGCCGAAATATCTATTTAATTTTTAATTGGTAAAAAGCATAAATTTAATTAGTAGCGTGTGTGTTTGTGTGTGTGTCTAATATAACACACACACACCCCTCTTGGCTACTTTAAAAGACAAGACTTCACTTTTGCAATAATTCATTTTTACATTTTTTATGGTATTTTTCTTTATAATTTTCTTATGGTATTTTTCTTTAAAAATTTGTATGGTATTTATTCATATTATTTTATACCAAAAGTCAAAACATTTATTTGATAAAATGACAAAATTGTTAAAATACATAACAAAATTGCTTCCATGGTCACCTTAAGCTTATTACTAAATTTAAAAATAAAAAGATAAGTTATTTATCTTTTACATCCACAATAGTAAATACTATTTTCCTGTTTATTATTTTTTACATACACAATAGCCAAAGCAGCGAGCCTAGCTAAAATTTCGCTGCTTTAAAAAAAAAAATTACAATTACAATCCTTAAAGTAACACAAAGGTTATATTTGGATCGCACCATCAGATCTCAGCTAGCACGAAGTCAACTAAATTGCATGATCGATGGTGATATGTGACCTTCCGTGAGGCATGGTTCCCGTGTGCTCCGTATAAATAAGGAGAGTCCTATATTAAGGGCTCCGTTTCTAATTTTGAGAGCTAACTGAATTTTTTTTCTTAAATACCAATTTTACCCTTTCAATTCCTCTCACTCATTTAATAAAAAAAACTAATAAGGAAATAACTTTAAAGGAAATTCTTTTTCTCACATGAGAACAAATCTGGATCCTCCTGATTCTGTTGATAGTTATATCTTTCTCCAAACTTTTTTTTTTAATTTAATCGTTGTTCAGTGTTTACCGAAAATGGAAATATATCATATCATAGAATAAACTGGAAATGAACTTAGAGTGAAATCAAATTATGCGATTCTCATATACGCTGAAATTCTCGATACAATCAGGCTTATAGGTTTATACTTCAAGCTAGCGAAAGAGACGGATTGAAAACGAGCTATGTTGTTACCGACTAATATTCTCAAGCAAAATATTACAAGGTAAGCTAGATGTTGTATGTTTGTACAAAATTCAGTTTTACTAACAAATATGTGTTCTTTTTTACTCTTTTTATGAAATAGTTTGAGAAAATTACAAGGCTAGTGGGGTTGTAGAGGCAATCGTTTCATATTGAAACAAGGGGCTTTTTGGTATTATATTTTTTTTGGGAAAATTTGGACAGATGGAGAACTTAGGATATTTTGTAAAGGGCCTATTTGAAAATTCGAATTATGAATTTCATGAATAAGAAGCTCTTCTGCAATTGACAAATATGAGAGGTTGACTAATAACTTAAAAAAGTTAGACAGCAAAATAACATCAATTAAGATTAAAAAGAATCAAGTTTGAGGGCATTTGACCAATTTTCTTGTATGATGTTCACACATATGAGATATGTCGTTGCAACAATTACTCAATTTTACCAGACATTTATATAAAATATTTTTCTGATACCTTACATTTTTTCCTTCATTGGTACTTGCCACAATTTATTCATAATACTAAATTATTTTTCATATTATTATTTTTTTATTTAAGCAAGTTCTTTCTTTTTACCTTTGTGCAGAAGTCAAGTTTCAAGGAGAACACATATCTAAAGTAGAGGCATAGAGCTAACTTTGATGTAGAAAACTCGGTCAAATTTTAGTAATTTAGATATAAGATGAATGAATGTATTGAATGAATGAAGTTGTTGATTGATATGTATTTCTTATTCAATTTTTTTTTTTTTTTGTTTCTTTGGAGTTTCTAGCTTCCCATTTAATCTGATCTTCTTTTTGTTTTCAAGATGAAAGCTTGATGATGTAATGAGCTAAATAGAAATAACGGGTCTAATAAGTAAAATAAATATGCATAACCATCTAGGCATCTGATTTGTAGTACAGTTCATGAAATTTCTTTTCATTTTTACATTAATACACATATATTCGGCATAAACAATATAAGTAGTAATATGAAACTAATATAATCATGGACTTAGACATTTAAATTTATATAGATATTTTCAAGGATTGATTTGTAAATTTGCACATTCTTCTTTTCAGTTTCTCTTTTCATATTCATTCTCTGAAAAATGGCAATAATATAGGTTTCATTATGTTCTCACGAAAGAGATACTAGGAGGATACGGATTTGTTCTCATGGGAGAAAAAGAATTTCCTTTAAAGTTATTTCCTTATTAGTTTTTTCATTAAATGAGTAAGAGAAATTGTAAGGGTAAAATCGGTATTTATGAAAAAAAAAATCAGTTAGCTCTCAAAATAAAAAACAGTGCCCTCGGTATAGCACTACCCATAAATAATGGATTGCAGATGCACAGGCAGACAAACTGATATCGTTGAAACTATGCACGCACCAAGTCAACTTAATTGCAACTTGCAGTTCGAGCAATTAATTAAAACGATAAGCTTCGATGGGAAATGTAAAATATAAAAATGACAAGCTTTTATATAGTATAAAAGTGCAAGTTGCAACTTATACTAAAAATTGCAAGAATGGAAAAAGCGAATTCAGGGATCTATAGGGTGCCATTACTGGCGGGGCATAAGAGATAGAATTATTAATATAGAAAATATAAATGGGGGAGGAGAGGAAGGGGCCGGTCAAACGGGTATTACAAAAGTTACATGGGCGAATAATAGTTTGAAAAGGTTGAGAAACATATTTTTTATTAAAAGAAAAACTTAGAGAAACAATAAATTAGAAGAGTTTCCAAGGATAGATGAAAAATTAAGTCTATTTTTAATTTGGGAAATTATAAACAACCTAGGTACACCTCCACCAAGCACTAATCGCTATATATGCTTTTGCAAACTCAACTGTATTTTCTATATTTCTTAGATGTTTGTATATTTGTTTGGAATTAGATCCAAGATAACAAGGAGACCACATGTTCCCGATCTGTACTCTGTCGGTAACCATTTTATAATTATTTTCTATGCTAATTGATTTAATCTCTCTTGCCCAACTGTACAAGCACTCTTACTCATTCTCCTATAATGTAGCCGTGTCATCATTGAGATAGAAACTTGAACCATTACTTCGAGTAACAGCCATATTGTGTAAAATTGTTTTATAATTTTTGGAAATTCTTTACTATTTTTTTAGAATTTTTGGAAATCATTGTTTTTCTGAATTTTTATTATTATTTTTATTTAATGAAAATATTTACTTTCAAATATTCTAAACAAATAGTAGAAAATTTCCAAAAAATGTAAAATGTGGTATCAAGGACATTTCAATAGGAAGATCATGTTGAAAAGTTTGGATCGACTGTTTAAACTTTGAAAATGAAGATATGAGCGGAAAGTAAAATACTCTATTTACTTCCCAAAGCATGATAGCTTATATATATATATATATAGTAGAACTAGGGTGCTCCTAAGTTCCTGGCTTATTTGTGAACTTAACTCTAAAACTTATCAAGATTGATTTCAAACGACGAATCCAAAACGTTGAAATCCTTCTACCTTAAGAGAGATACGTCTATATGTGAAAATTTTAAAGCTTCGAATTAATTTAATATAAATTAAAGTGGTCAAAATTACAAGCTTTATTTAATTTTAATGCATTCATTTTTGGAAAACGTTTTGACCACTTGACTCTGTACAAAATTAATTCGAAACTTTAAAATTTTACATGTAGACGCATCACTCGTAAAGTAGAAGGATTTCAACGGTTTGGATGTTAGTGTTGTGATCTAGAAGCCAATCATAGGATGATTGTTTTCTAAGTTTTGTTTATGTAATTGAATTATTATGTTTATCATTTTGTTCCTTGAGTATTTTATTAATTATAGATCATTCAGGTTGAGCACTTGGAATTGTGGAACTCTATACATGTGTTAATAAATACTCTAAAGTGTCCCTAGTCTTGGTAATTAACAAGGGACATTAATTACCGGTATAAGATTAGCATTTGGATTAGATGATGATCATGTTCTGCAGATCATATGACAAGGAGTTGTCAATCTGATCAAATGGATACCTGATGGAGATCAGGGGATTGGACGTGACCAAAGTAAAACATTTAATATGAATTGTGTTTGTATCATTAATGTTTTATTTGTGTCTGGAATTCTAAGGTATGAGATGATTGTTTCTCTCACATGAGAATATATATTCGTGGGTATTATCCAACATTGTCCGTAACTGGCAATCATACAGATTCTATCTCACTATGTATCTCTCATGTGGAGGGATAATAATTATCAAGAATACCAATGTCCCTCATATAATGAGTAATGATATCACGGACCCTTGATGAAATAATACAAGTATGTGCACATATGATTAAGGAGTTAATTATAATTACTGAATTATTTCGGAATCAAGAAACGAGTAGATTTGCAAGGATGACACATTCCTACCTTGGATCTATTCATGATATCATGAGACATGGAATTGACACGAGGCAATTGTTGCTTAGGGATCGTGATACAGTATGGTACTTATCATCTGTGTCATTTGGGTAATTACAATGCATATTGCTAGGTGCCGCTTGTAATTTATGGAATCGAAAAGAGTTTCAGATTATATTGCCAAATGATATAGAGCCCACAGGGTCACACCAATAAGGATTAATTAGAAAGGCTCCTTAATTTATTTGACATGTATGACATGACAAATAAATTGGTTTCTCCACTAAAACATGAGAAATATAATTATTTGGATAATTATATATGATACTACAATTAATTAGATTAATTGTATTTGATTAATTCAAATAAGGAAAGTGAAACTTGGCCTAATAAACAAAGCCTAATGGCTGTTGTTAATTATGGCTCATGTTTATTTAAAAAATTGTTTCCATAATTAAAAGTTAGCCCAAAATAGTTTACCACGTTTTCTGAAAGCTGCTGCGTAATCTTTCTTATTTGGCCCATATATTTCTAATACGATATCCGTTTTTAGCGTTCTATACCTTTCTGGAAAGGAAATAGAAAAATCTAGAACTTTGTATTTCTAGAAGAAAACCAAATTAGAAATATATCAGGCTCAAAAATGTGGTAGAACGTGGTGCTAAATTTAGACTGCCATGTTCTGGAAACTGCTGTGCATGTTTCATATTTTGACCATAACGTCTTTATACGATGTTTGTTTTGGGCGCACCACATATGGATAGAAAGATAAAAGAAAGATCTATAACTTTTATTCAGAGAGCAGAATCTAAATCGAATTAGATCGTGGTCCAAAACGTGGTAGAATACGGAGTTAATTTTGGAAACAGAATTTCATATTCCTTATTTGCTATATATGCACTCTCTCTCATTCCTGTTGAGTGCAATTCGTTTTGAGGGTTGAAGTTCTGTCAAAAGTATTTCTATCTTTCTTGTTTTTCTCTCATGTGTTGAGAAACCACAAACCCTAGAATCAAGATTTTGTTCTCTTGGAGGATAGGGATTAAGAGCGACCAAATTACTACTCTCTAGCAAGAGGAAAGTTTGATTTCTAATTAATTTCTTGGTGGATACCGTGGAGGGCTTCTACTTTGGAGTCTCATCTTGGTACAGGGCATTCAAGGTTACGCCCACATCAACCACCAAGGTACTGCAAGACATCAACCACCATTAGCATTGATCAACAAGGAGGTGGAGGCTACAACTCTACATCTCAAGGACCTTTCTTTCTTGTTTGGAGACAATAAACTAAAAGTATGATGCTTATTAATTTGAAAATTGATTTTGGTTTGATTTTAGTCATACATAATGATCTTTTGGTACTTTTCTTGTCAAAATTTTTGAAATTCCGCTGCCTTAAGTACCATGAAAACCCAACATTGGATTCGTCGTTTGAAATCAATTTAATAAGTTTTAGAGTTGAGTTCACAAATAAGCTCGGTGAACTTAGGAGCACCCTAGTTTTACTATATATATTTCAAATACATATTTTTTTAATATTTACACTAATATGTACCATGGTCCAAATATTTACCCAATTATACTGGTTGTCACCACCATCTCTGGGCACCAATAAAATTAGAAAATATAATAATTAAATTTATAAATAGAAACCAGTTAGGTCGAAGATTTATAAATTAATACAGATATGCTCATCAGTAATAATTTTTTTTCAAATAGTTTCTATTTATAAATTTAATTATTATCTTTTGAAATTTTATCAATAAGAGTTGACTAGAGATTCTAGTAGTAAACCGTATAATCGTGTAAATAATTTCATCATAATACATATTAGTGTAAATATTAAAAAAATTTGATATATATATATATATATATATATATATATATATATAGAGTATGGCTAAATTGCTACCGATAGCACTTCGACCGAAGTGCTACCGGGGCCATATTTTAATATCTGATATTCAAATAACAAATCCAAACCGTTAGATGTTCAATCTATATTAAAATGTGCTTGGAGACCAAATTTTACATTTTTTGGAATTTTTTTTGCTATTTGTTAAGCTGGTTTGAAAACCGCTGTTTTCAATGCTCCAGAAATTCAATAAAAACAGCGGTTTTCAAACTAGTTTAATAAATAGCAAAAAAATTTCAAAAAATGTAAAATTTGGTCTCTAAGCACATTTTAATATAGATTGAACATCTAACGGTTTGGATTTGTTGTTTGAATATCAGATACTAAAATATGGCCCCGGTAGCACTTTGCTGAAATGCTGCCGGCAGCAACTTAGCCGGACTATATATATATATATATAAGAGCGTCAAATTTGATGGGAGTAAATAGGAGGTAGGAATTGAAAGGAAGAGAGAGAGGGCGGGCGGGGGTAGTAAGGCTCCACGATGATATTTTGTTAATTATTTTTATAGGAGAAAAATTTTGTTTGAAAATTTTGAAGAGTCAGGCAATTTGTAAAATATCTCTAATATTAAAGCATCACATCATGTGGAACTTGCTGGCGTTGAGCTGTCCCCGAATTAAATTGAACGTTTTAAAATGCGGTGACTGTGTCGGCCAATGCGGTCATTCAATACGTTAATAAATGATTTCAGGATTTAAATATGTGCCAGCAGCATATGAAGGCGAATGATTAACTGTAAAATAATTCAATAAACAGATCTCAATGTACATAATTAATTATATAGCTGACAGAGTAGCGGGAGAGACGTGAGAGACATGAGAGACACGGATTTTTTTTTATAAACCATAAATAAAAAAATTGAATTTAGGATTCCAGTATGATTGCTTTCAAATTTATAAAAATTATGAAAAACGAGTTAGGAACTCGTTCCCCACTTTTTTTTTCCATTAACGAGCTGCTAACTCGTTCTTGATCAGTTCACACAGCCGCTAGCTGTACAACCCTTCATGTTGCTGCCTCCTAGAACGAGTTGGGATTTCGTTCTCCCCTGGAGAACCTTTTGCCATTTCATTCTCCCTGGAGAACCACCTAAGATCTCATTTTTTTTTCCTGTTGGGTTATAAAAGGTACTTCTTCCTTCAGCTTCCTCAGACCAAAAATACTATCGGCACCAACACTAAATTTGTTCTATAGAAAACCAATGAAATTCTTCAAAAAATTCTAAATTTCGAGTATTCTATTATCTAAAGATTGGCCTTTGTATTATATTTTCTGCTTTCGTCTGAAGGTTGTAGTAAAGTTTATTTTTCAATTCTTATTATTTTTTAAGATGTAAAATTAAAAATGAAATTCTTATTATTATTTTTTTTTAGGAAATGTCCCAAGTTTTAATAAATGTGTACCATCATTGCGAAATTTTAGACACACCGATCTGCACTTTTTCGATTTCTGACTCAACCAGTCTTGATGAGCTAAAAAGACATGTATATGTTGGTATTCCGTTCATAACATCTTCGGCGGTTGTTTGAGTAACTCTGACATCTGGTTCATTTGGAAATTGGTCTGGATAATCATCACTTATATCGATATGACAAATATCAGATGGAACTCCGGCATTCTAGAGCATGGCTCAGAATAGTGCCTCCTGCCCAATATCTTGTAGAAGATTGCGACTATGTTGAAGCAATTGAAGTCCATACGCCTTCTGTCCAGGTGTCTTTACCATTGTGATTCCTTTTGCTGTGAACTTCGTAAGGCAGAATCTCTACAAAGAAAAAAATAGTTTAAAAAATGTATTGTGTAATAAAATAAAATGATATATTACAAAGTAAAAAAATACTTACCATATGAGCTTCAACAATGGTATCTGAGACATACCCGAGATCTCCTACATTTCCTCCTGGTTCTGGCACTGACTGGCTTAGAATTTCTTCATTGTTCTGATTCGAGAAGACAGACGGCATGCCGTTATGGAAGAACCAATGCATATACTCGTCTTACCTGCAAATGAAATTAATTTTCAAGTATTTGTATTCCAAAAAAAATAAGTATGGATCACGAATTCTAAATTTAGTTGTATCTAGTCATATCATACGGATTCTGCCCAATATAACATATGGGTTGTGCCGCGATATAATCCGAAAAATATTCGCTCCAGTCCACAGAGTGTCCGTCATTGGTCAAACCGCTTGCTCGCCTATAACTGCGCAGTTCTTCAAGTTGCTAAAATGGTGGTGGAGCATTTGGAGGAATTGTCTGAAATAAGCCGAACTGCCGAGCAACTGTCTTAGGAAATTGAATCTCTGCCTCCCAGAAATTGATGCACCACACCCTGCATGTAAAGATCGGGAAGTCTCTTATCCCGTATGGAGGTACCATGCTATAGTAATCCGTATACGGCATCCAATTGACAACAATTGCCTTCAAACACTCGAATTGATTCCGAAATTGCAATGTACCTAAGTTGTAAACACTTGACAGTTAAATATTGAATAAACACTAAATTAAATTGAAAATAATATTTATTATTAAAATGTATCTCCCATCGGATTACCGTCCCATTCATGTGGTTGAGTCCACTTTGCTTCAAAACGCTATTTTTCTTCCGCGACACCGTGGCCAAATGGCAAATCATTTTTTGGCCTCGGTCGTCCTATAGGAAACCGAGTCCAAGACCACATCTGGAGCAGTAGTAGTGGACCATTAATTGAATCGGCTGATTTTCTACAAACCCGTGACAACTCACTATACAAACAGGCAAGTACAGCACCTCCCCAATTGTAGTCTGCATCTCGATGTCTCAAATTCTCAAAAAATTGTAAGTACATTATCGGGACATTGCTTGCAACCGAATCAGGAAACATTATAGACCCAAACAAGTACATGCAATATGCACGTGTGTATTGGTCGATTGTCCCCTGGTCACTGGTCGGTGTCAAATTCCCAACAAATCTGTCTTTCAACTGTTTGAGACGCATGTAGTGTTTTGATATTTTAATTTTCTCATCTTGTGTGTCTGCCTTCTCCACTTTTTTAAAGAAAAATTCATCATCACTATTTTCATACCCATCGCACACTTCGTGGCATAGCCAATCTTCGATTAATTGTGACCAGTTATCATCGGTATGTCCAGCTATAGCTGTACCTATAAATACAAATGTTAGATAGACATATACTTGCATTAGATAGACATATGCCTGTAAATTAGTAATAGAACAATATTTTACCGGTAACAGGCAGACCACACAGATAACTAACATCTTCTAATGTGAGTGTGCACTCTCCCACCAGAAGATGAAACGTATTCGTCTCGGGCCTCCACCTCTCAACGAGAGCAGTGATCAACCCTTTATCAATGTAGCATTTAGTCACATCCTTCATCTGAAACAAGCCTAGATTCACCAAACCTGATTTCATCTGAGGCTGGTAAGGAACGCCCGTTTGACAAGTGCTAGGACACAGTGTATAATCAGACAGGAACGATAATTGCCATGCATAATAAATTAAACTCCAAAATTTAATTCAACTTTATAAGTAAATTTTTATTATAAACCACAAAGTTATGACAAGTACCTCTGTACTCGCCCGGCGTATTTTGTGTTGGTCTAGTGGCAATTCCAATAAAGATTGTTCACAATACATTTTGGCCTATAATATACATAAAATTACAAATAAATAAACTACATAGGAAAAAAAGAAAATTATTGAAAGAAATTCCACAATCTAAATTTTTAAAAAAAATTACATAGAAAAAGTAGCATAAATTACTTTAAAATAAAAATGTATTCTACATTTATTAAAATAAAATTTATGAGCTAATATACTCTATATGCAAACTAAACCATTCTACAATTACTAAAATTACACTAAAAAAACTAAATCAATTTACAATTTATTTATACTACATGCACAAACCTAAATTACTAAATCATTCTACAATTATTAAAATTACGCTAAAATATCTTACTTACACTAAAAAACCAAAATAATTCTACAATTTATTTATATACCCTCAAATTAAAAAATTCTAAATTTCTTAATATACCCTCAATTTATACCAAAACTATCAATTAACAGAAGATACTACAAAAACCCTTAATTTAACAATAAAATTACTTATTTAAACTAAACAAATTCGGATATTTAATAAAAAAAAATTTAACTGGCATAAAGTAATAAAAACATAAATGCAAACATAATACATTTTAAATGTTTTCGAGCATAATTTTATACGTAACATTTGACATATCTACTTGATTTAGCACTACGATCTTCTACGGATGTAAAGAATATAAGTTAAATATTACTATCAATTTTGATGATTTTGGTTCTTAATAAATTTTGCCCAAATTGACAAAACTAATGAAGAGAGAAACAACATAAATTAGATAGTATTTGCTTGATTTAGTCACAAATAATCTTGTAATTAATTTTGGCCTGTTAGTGAGCTAGCCTGCTCATGAACAAATGAATTATATATGTTTAAGAAAAAAATAATATTCTTAGCACTGGCAGGTGAAATTAGAAAAATATAGTTATGCTATATTTTTTTCTTTAATTATATCCAAACTGAACGGCCCAATTTGTATAGGTAGCTCAATTATACATCCAATTATTATTTTAAGAATAGAGGTGAACTATTTAATAACTTAAAAGGTTTTCATTTGGACAACAAACCAAACTACATATGTTGGCATGAAATTAGCAGCAAAATATGAAATCTTTCCTTCTGATTTTGATTAAAATATTGTTACTCGGTCATAAAAATGAATTTTAATTCATCAGCTTGCATTTTTTTTTTTTGGAAGCTCACAACAGGATATACAGTTGCATTTCTACAAGAAACCGAAAAAAAAAAATCATCCTTAATGATGATCTAATAGTATATATATTGTAATGAGGCCAAACTCGGCCTAACTAAAATCTTCATAAATAATATAACTTATAAGAGCAAAGTCAGGGTGCGATGTGCTCACCAATAAGGATTTGGTGAGTATAACTTCAAAAGTATATCATATCGACTTCAAACGACGAATTTAAACTGTTGAAATCCATATACTTCATGAGCGATTCATGTACATACAAAATTGTAAAAGTTTCGAATTCATTTACTAAAATATCAAGCGATCAAAGAAATTAATCTTTTATGAGTTATTAAGTTGTTTTATATATTCAGTTTTTTCATAATTTTTTTGACTGCTTGACCTTGTAGCAAACAAATTCGATACTTTCAAAAATAATAATAATAATAATAAATAAAGCCCAAACTCTGCCTAACTAAAATCTTCTGCAAAATAACTAAAAAAATTGGTTATTAATTAATTTATTTATTTTAGAGGATCCGGACTGACCTTTCCTTTCCAGAAAATTGCAATTTGACCGTCACCTCACCTCTCTCTTGCACGCAACGCATAACTCTCTTTCTTAGAAATTGCTTTCGCTCTTCTCTTTTTTAGAATTTCAGGTTTTAATTTGTAATGTTTGTAGTTTGGTGTTGATTAATTGCAATGTAATTCCATCCATAAAAGTAGCGAAAAAACTTTCTCTCTAAAATAAAAGTAGCGAAAGACCCACCTAAAATTTAGTTTAGCAAGAAACATTTTGACCTTATTCTTGCTTTGATTTATCCATAGCAGCAGCGCCTGATTTTTTTTTTTTTTTTTCTGATTTTGATATCCAAAAGGGTAAATTGTAATGTTATTTATTACTATCTTATAATTCAGTCTCTAGTTTTTACTGTCGAATTTTGGGTAAACACAAAAAACAGCAAAATTGCAGAGGTAATTCTGGTTGAAGAGATGATTACCATTCTTTTTACCAGAGTTTTGATTTCATATTCTTTAATTTTATCCACATCTGGACAAAAAAGAAACACTTATTATATAGAAAAAATAATAATAATGGGATATAAATGAATGGTCCCAATAATCAATGGTTATTTTTACTAATGGTATGTAAGAAAAAACAGCCCCCAAATCAATGGTTATGTATAAAACTTAGATATTTTAACATTAGAATTTATAAAATAAGAATGGGCCCAACATTTTGTATTTCACACAAAGACCTTGATGTCTGACTGTTTATTTTCTTTAGCCTTTTCATTTCGAAGAAACACCAAATAGACAATCACCTAACAGCCTAGCGAGTTCTTATTATTAAAATGCAATGATCAAGATTAACATTAGTTGAAATTAATATATCATATATATAAAGCAATTTATTCCAATGCATATAATTTATAAATTAGTTGGTTAGATGGGGATGTGACTAAATAAAATACAATTGTAAAAATATATTTTTGTAAAAAACATGACATCCTGAAGGCAAGAATTGCGCAGTGCACTGACATGCGGGACCCAAGAATAAATTTGAGCATTTTGCAAAAAAGTAAAATGTCATAAGCTATTAGAATTGGCAACAGATCGATTTGGATCGGTATCTAATATATATAATTCAAATACAATTCCATTAGGATTTAACAAAATCGATCAATATGTGAAATCCATGTAAAATAAATTGAGAATTTAATGCAGATTTACTTTTGTTGTCATAGCAAATTTTATATCGGATTAAGATCATTTCAATATAGAGTTCATGAATAAT
>JAJHPE010000024.1:4308831-4428841 GCA_024447655.1 Carex scoparia | reverse complement strand
CACTGATTTTGCACATGATCCTCTGAAATTCCAAATGTACACAATTGTGCTTATGTACTATTGCCAGCTAAACAAATATTAGATCCGGTAATGTTTAGTCACTTTACAAAAATAAAAGAAATGATTCATTTATCCCCCAAAACCACACAAAAGAATTAATAGCATATCTTGAACAAATTAATTGTTATTCGACATAATAATATATGTACAACCTACTTTGACAGATAAATTTTAGATTATATCGAAATAGCGCATGTAATTGTAAGATATGAGGAATGGAAAAAATAATGGCATTCATAGAAAAATTTCTAAAACTAATCGTCAAAATAAAAAAAATAAAAAAATAGTTTCAAGAAATTATTTCTTTGTTGAATTATACATAAACTTCTCTTTGGAAAAAAAAAAATACTTTAGTCCTTGAATTAAAATAGAAAAATGAACCACGAATGTAAAGAGAAAAATTAGTTTGAGATCTAAAAATCTAAAATTCAAAATTAGAAAAATGGATATTAATTATTTATTGGCTCATATATCAATAATTTTACTTTTAATTCCATGTGATAAAATGTTAGAAATAGAAGCAAACATGATAGACACGGGAATTCGTATCATCTCCATTAACTCAAAATAGATTTTTTTTTGAGTTAATACATCTGGACCATCCAATTTTCTTTTAAGATCCGTGCGGACTAGATTCGCACTAATATTAAATAGTCAATGTGTTAAAATCAAATGGCTGGATTGGCTCTATTTAAAATCAAACGGTCAAGATGCATTAACTCAAAAAATTATCTTTCAAGTTAATGCAGAGGATAAGTATTCATCATAGACACAGTGGATGGGATTGCAACTTTCAAAGGTCTAAGTAATGTTGATGAACTATTTTAACATTGCTATATATTTATAGCTAGCATATCAATCATCAATTTATACAAAATAAAGTTTGGATAAAAATCAATTTATACAAGACTTGCTAGCATGTAAGTTATCTAATTATAATATAATTTAAAAAAATATATGAAAAAAAATGTTGGGAATGATGAAATTTTTTAATTTTATTATTTCTAGTATTATTTTATCATTATTTTTTATACTCAAGGAACATTTGATCAACAGCAAAAACTAATGTTGCTACTTCTCTTAATTTTAACAAAAAAAATGCTTGAATAAATAGTTAAAAAAAAACACATTTCATAGAAGTTCACATCCTCTGCCTTAATGCGCTGTTTGAGTTTAGCTCCATACCGTCCGATGATAATTCAGACCAATTCAACCCACCCCTCTGCAATTTAAAAAAAAAAAAAAAAAAAGACATTATAGTAATAAACGCAATACTTGGAGCATGTAATCGTTTCTTAAAAATTAATGCTCAAATTCATGTCACGTGGTGCCTTTTCTTTGACTACAATAAGACATCCTTTTGACTGATAAAGTTTTGTAAGTGTTACTGTTATTATCATTTCCATGTGACAATTACGTGACAGCAACCAGCTTGCATTTTTTTTAAGTTTTTAAAGTTTCTTCATTAGCGTTGTGCTTTAAGATTCAAGAATCTATTTGGGCCTTGATTCTCAGTGAGGCCACTGGCCCACTGTCAAAGCAGAGAGTAATTCATATTATTTATGGTACTTTATTTTATGGGAAATATATATGATGTTATTTCTAAGGAATAACAGGAATCTGTTATTTCGATTTCAACCGTTGATTTTTATTGAGATTCGCACATGAAAAAAATTTGATTGGTTGGGATCAGAGGTTCCTGTAACAGTAGATTTATTTCCTATTATTTGAGTTGAATCCAATCCATTTGTTATATACTAGCACGGATCTTTAAAGGAGCTATGTGCATTACAATATAAATATTGGATCAGGTTGATTCGGATATTAATCGGACAGTCCTGATTGAAACTCAAACGGTGAGGTAATGCAGAGGATTCAGAATATAAGAGAAAAAGTAGGTGCATCACCACAGGCAAGTCATGACAGATCCGCTACGGTTCTGGAATAATTTTGATTTTGGATTTCGGATTGTCCAGGTAGAATCTGATTTAATTCAATTAATTTGAAAGTTCATAAAATTGTTTTAAAAATCAAATCAATTTAATTATAACAGACGATTCAAATTGAACTGTATTCTATATTTTGGGTTAATTCTGCTATATTTTATGCTATATTTTGGGTAATTGATTTTGCTATATTTTTAGCATCCTGCACAGTTCTGGATTAGTTCCGCTAACTTCTTTATTAATTGCATAATTAATTGTAGGTTTAGTATTTGAAAAATTATTAACTCGAGTTCTAATATATTTGATATATATTAAACTTGAATTGGGTAAATATATATGTGAGTAGTTTTAATTTTCTCCCTGTTTTTAAACTTTCTTCTTTTATCTACCGATTTCCTTTCCAAATTTTAAAGATTGATTTTCATATTTTCATATTATCTACCAATATAGCCACTGCTAAATCAAGCTTGATTTAGGAGCATGTTAGAAATAGTAAGCTATGTGTGGCAAACTGTATTAAAGAGAAACAAAATTTAGTATTTTAGTTATAGGGTATTTTAGGATGTGTTATTTATAGAGTTCAATTTTTAGAAACTTATTGTTGTTATAAATTATGTCATTTGTACTCTATGAAATCAAGTTATACAATTAAGCTTCCTCATAAAATTTTCTCTTCTTTCTCTTTTATTTCTTGCATATACCTGAAAACCCTAGCAAATAGTTAAAACCCTAATTTAAACGGTTAACAAGCAGACGGATGCCTTCTTCGACAAGCACACACATGGGGAAGAGGATTCATTGTATTGGCTCCCTTGAGAATCCCTTCTTCGACAACGCAACATCGAATGGAGTGATAGAGGAGCTAATAAGTGATGTGATCATGCCCTTTTGTCATCCTCAGGTACCCAAGTTTCTTGGTGTCAGGCCTATGAAAGGGTTGTTATTACATGGTCCACCTGGGTGTGGTAAGACTACTTTGGCACATGCAATTGCATATGAGACGGGAGTCCCGTTTTATCAGATCTCTGCACGAGAGGTCATCTCCGGTTCTTCGGGTATGGAGTTTATATTTCTTAATTAGTTTTGATAATTTTATTTTTAAAGGATGTTAATAGTTTTAAAGAACTATATAATGTAAGGGTATGTTCATTATTTCTTTTTTTTTGAAAGAGAATGGGGTAAGCTTTGAAATGAGGAATATTGATTTATTGATTTAGATTGCCCTTACACTATGCTTATTCTAGAATGAAAACCTTAGAAAATTGTAATACTGAGCTTGAATGTCACAAACGTAAATCTTATATTCTTATGAGCCATTATTCTCATAATATTGATTTAGATATTATGTGATAATTAACTTACTGCTTAATTATTTAAGCTGCAAATTATGAGCTGATCAACTCATAGCGCAATTTTTATTTATTTGCTGCAAATTATGAGCTGATCAACTCATAGCACAATTTTTATTTATTTGGATATTTCATATCAGGTGACTTTGAAGAGAACATAAGAACCTTATTTATAAAGGCATACCAAACAGCACCTTCCATAGTCTTCATAGATGAAATTGACAAAATTGCATCAAAGAGAGAGTTCGAGCAACGAATCGTGACCCAGATAATGACTTGCATGGATCAGGTCCATCAGGGTGTATATGAAGATAAAACACCAGACATGTCAAAGGAAAAACAACCTGGTTATGTGCTTGTCGTCGGAGCGACAAATAGACCTGATGCACTTGACCAAGCACTGAGACAGCCAGGAAGGTTTGACCGAGAGATAGCACTGAGTGTACCGGATGAAGCTGCACGTGCAGAGATATTGTCCATGTTGACAAAAGGGTAGGTCTTAAGAATTCATGTGTCAATGTTGTTTTCATGCTGGTTCAATCTCAGTCTGACTCACATAAATTTGTGCAATTGACATGCTACATGTATGTTCAGGATGAAACTTGAGGGCGAATTTGACCATTTCAAGATTGCGAGGGCAACACCTGGGTTTGTTGGTGCTGATCTTAAATTTCTGGTGGACAAGGCTGGGAATCTGGGCATTAAAAGGATAACTGATAAGAGAAAAAACTGTTGGAATCTGCAAGATTGGTGGAAGCGGCCTTGGTATAATTATGAGATGGAGAGCCTTAGCATCACTATGGCCGACTTTGAGGTAATTTTTTTTAATGCTTTGGTTTTTAATTTAGAAAATTATAAGCAAATATATGCATAAAGCAACTCTTCTTCTTATAGCACATGTTGCCATTCATGTAAGGTCAAGTGATATCGGCCGGCCCTTACCGATAATAAAAGATTTACAGTTACAATTACTGACAAAACCACCAATTCAGCTTACTGCTCAAGTTGTTTCTGGATTTCTATCAGCTTAATTAGCACTTTTTTCTGATGTTATAAAATTCTCATCTTTCATTATTTTTCAGGATGCAACTAAACTGATACAACCTTCTTTAAGGAAGGAAGGATTTTCTTCAATACCTAATGTGACATGGAATGATGTGGGGGGCCTTAGTTTAATAAGAAATGTGTTTGATGAATACATTGTTCAAAGAATAAAAAATCCTAAAGATTATGAGGTAGGTCACTAAATTTCTTCTTGTAAGAATGTTGAAGTTTTGCTATGAACCATTCTAACCTGGCATTATTTGATTTATATTTCTAGGAGATGGGCCTAAGTTTTGAAGCAGGAGTTTTGCTCTTTGGCCCTCCTGGCTGTGGCAAAACCCTGATTGCTAAAGCAGTTGCAAATGAGGCAGGTGCTAATTTTATACACATAAAGGTACAATTAGTTTGTCATTTAAAGGCATGTACTTGCACAAAATATCGTATCTTTTATTGTTATTTAAAAGCCGAGCAGTACATTCTGATGCTTACTAAATCCTAACAGTTCATATGTTGGGACATATGCATGTTTCATCAGAAGAACACGGAGAGGATGTATTGTTTTGTGCTTATTTTAAAATGTTCTAGGATTCATTATTTTTTCTTTGTTTCAGGGGCCAGAGATATTGAATAAATACATAGGTGAAAGTGAATTGGGAGTTAGAAAGCTATTTGCACGTGCACGTACCAATTCCCCTTGCATTCTCTTCTTTGATGAGGTAATGTGTATAAAGTATTATGGCTATACCATAAAGGCATCACCAAACTGGTACAAAACTGATATTTGGGCATTGTAGTTTGATATTCCTTAGCAACACAAGAATGCATGAAAAGTATATTTTGTTTCTATACAAAGACATAAAATTGTAAGTACATGATTTTTTTTCCTTAATGTTTCCCAACAAAAATTTCATCTTTTGTTAATTTTTTTCAGATAGACGCCCTTACTATAAAGAGAGGCCAAGAGGGAGGAAGGGTAGTAGATCGTATAGTGAACCAGGTAAGGTTCACCTAAAATATATACTCTTTCACTCTCTCTCTCTCTCTTGCTAATTATTTTATTTTTATTTTATGATTTTTTGTTATTTATTTGTTTGTTTAATTTGGTTATCAGCTTCTGATAGAGCTTGACGGGGCTGAAGACCGTCAAGGTGTTTTTGTTATTGGAGCCACAAACAGGTAAAAGGTCCCACTTTAATCTGTTGCAACATATTATATAACAGGATATATAGAGGTGAAATCATTCATAGCTTATATATCGATATCATCATATGACATGACAGGATAGAAGTGATGGATGAGGCACTACTGAGGGAAGGAAGATTTGGAAAGAAACTATATGTTCCACTTCCTAATGCAAACGAGCGAGCAGCAATCATGAAGGCCCATGCACGAAAGAAACCAATTGATGCGGATGTCGACCTCGATTCTCTTGCCCGAATGGAGCGGTGCAACAACCTATCGGGTGCAGATCTTGCCTCTCTGGTGAAAGAAGCAGCTATGTTTGCAATACGAGAGAAAAGACTGTTAGCAAATGAAGACAGTATCTCATATAAATGCTCTATTAAGGCATCTCATTTTGAGCATGCTTTATCTAAAATAACCCCATCTGTCACTGACAAGGTATGCAATTTAATTTGCTATTCTATCTCTTTTCCAATGCATACAAATTACAATGGTTGTTTTCTCATATCACTTTTATTTTGTTTTTTTTTTTTTTTTTTTGTCAGCAAAGAGAATACTATGAGGCCTTGTCAAACCAATATCATACCACGTGATATGTTAGTAACTGTAGAGAAGAAGATGAGAAGGGTTTTCATAACATTCTGTTTATACATAAGATATGAAATGTAAACGTTGTAAAGATATGAAATATATATATCACTAAATCAAATATTCAAATTAGATTGCTGATCATCTTAATAGTTTATTTCTTGACTCAGTCAAACTTGATATCATTTTGGAGGGAACAAGTTATATGTTGTTGTTTGTTTTCCAATTTTGTTGTTGCTTTGTGCAGCCTGTATTTAGAGTTCGGTGTAATAAAAGGAGGCACCAGCTGCTTGTGAAAACTGTTATATTATATCTGTTTCAAAAAGGAAAAAAACACTCATTCATAATCTTATTATAGCTGAAATTTGAACTCTTCACACTTAGCTTCAAACAAAAGTTTAGTATCACTAGCAGTTTTACTCTTATTGAGTTAGTTTGTGTTAATTGATTTGTGCATTATGTACCACAGTAGGGTTTATTAAACTCCCTTTGAACTAAAGGATATTACTGTAATTATGAGATCTTCATTTTCGTCACAGTTACAGGCAGAGGCGGAGGCGGAGGTAAAGAGTAAGTATGGGGTCAATTAGCCCCTATTTTTTATTTTATTTTTATATTTTTATATTGTTTTATATATAATTTAGAGCAAACTATCATGAAACTGTAACATTGACCACATTTTTCATAAGAAAATTTTATATGATTAACTCTCATATATATTTGACCCTCATAGTTCAAAAGTCTGGCTCCGCTCTTAGTTATAGGTATTAGAATTCAAACGGTATAATTTTTTCTCTTGGCTTTTATATTCTCCCACTTTTAGTAGAGTATATTTCTGATTTCAATATATCAATTTACTGCTAGTGGTTAAGAAAATTTTATATTATTTAGGCTTTCTTTTTTATTAGTTTTTATTTTTATTAATCAATTTTTCTTATTTTATCCTTTGATAATGACAGTGCAATCCGAATTTTTCTTATTACATAAACAAACAGTTCAAATATGTATTTATATAAACAAACTATTTTCTTAATTAATTTTATTACAATATGCTAATTATATATGTATTTTTATTTGTATTTGTTATATAAATATCTGATCCGTAAATTCGTATATATCCGTTTAATATCTGATATGTACCCGAATAATAAAAGTGGATTACGGATATGTTTTTTCCACCATCCGATCCATTTGCACGATACAACATGTATATATATTTGCATAGGATTATTATAGAAAATATAGCAAAATTTATTCATACAAGTTGTATCTATCAGCATCCATTTATTTACTGGAAATAACAAGCCTATATATTTGGACATACATCAAATTAATTAATCAGAAGAAAATTCTCAAAAAAAAAAATACTAATCAGAAATTGGAGGTAGTGGACCACCAGTGAAAAGAAACCCCATGTCGCCACCTCCATCACCGGAGCCACTGCACAAAGAAAATTCTCGTGACGGTTCCGGTGAAGAGATCGGACGTGGCACGAGAACTATAGGCTTTTGTACAGCATCACTCGAATCATCGATCTTATGTTCACCAGTGGGATTAAGGGCTCTCTGTCAACTAGGCCGAGGAGGGCTCAGTGGCAGGGTCCACTAGCTCTCCTTCCTCAGCTTCTAGTATAGCATAGCATAAGCAGCAGAAGTCTTCAACAATATATAGTTCTCTTTTCCTGGTGGCTTCTTTGATTTTTTCATTCATTTTTTTGGCATTTTCTTTTATTTTTCTTGGTTTGGTTCATCAATGATTTGTTCATGTATGTTTAATTTTTATAAGAAATATAAATAGTAAATATTAGAATTCACATAATCCATTCTTTTTAAAAAAAAAAAAATGTAACATCAAATTGGAAAAAGGGGAAGGAAACTGGTGTGAAGTGTGAACTAGTTGTCCACTTGAAGAAAGCAAAAAGTTACAAAAATGGGAATAGAATCTGCTTCCCACCACTTTTCTCTCTCTCTCTCTCTCTTAATCCAATGATTAAGAATAATATATTAATGAACCAACCAGAGAAAACTAAAAGAAAATACTAAAAAAAGAATGAAAAAATCAAAGAAACCACCAGGAAAAGAGAACTATTGTTGGAGGCTTCTTTGCTGCTTATGCTATGCTATACTAGAAGCTGAGGAGGGAGAGCGACCTCCGCCACAGAGGCCTCTTCGGCCTAGTGAAAGGAAAGCCCTTAATCCCACAACTGATCCACATAAGATCGATGACTCGAGTAATACTATACAAAAACCGTCGCAAGATAATTCTATAGTACAAGAACCGTTACGAAAGAATCCGTCCCCTTTGCGCAATGGTTCCGATGATGGAGGTGGTGACATGGGGTCTCTTTACAGCGGTGGTCCGCCTCCAGTTTCAAGTGATTCGAGTGATGCTGTACAAAAACCTAAAGAGAAATCTGTCCCTTCGCCAGAACCGTCACGAGAGAATCTGTTCTCTTTGCGTGATGGCTCCGGTGATGGAGGTGACGACGTGGGGTCTATTTACGCTGGTGGTCCACCTCTAGTTTCTAATTAGTAATTTTTTTTTATAGAATTTTTTTCTGATTAGTTGATTTAATGTATGTTAAAATATTCCTTTTTAAAAATAAAAATAAAGGTATGTCCGAATATATATAGACAAATTGTATCACATGATTATATATACATATATAGCGTCTGTATAACGCTTGTAACTGTGTATAATTTCGGATTGTCAATTTGTCATTGATCGTTTCTACAATGAACAGTTATAATTGAATAATTATTAATTAGCCACTATTTGGAATGAATAGTACAGTTTTTTATTTCTCTTTTACTTGTTTAAAACACTTCGGGCCTGTTCGGCCCATCAGTGGGTTGGGGAATGGGTTGAGGAAAGGAAAATTTTTGAACTAATTTTTACTGTTCATGCGGGAAAAAAAAATTCACTCCGATTTTTTTTTCCCGCATGAACAGTAACTTTCTATCTCCAACCAAACAGGCCCTTCATGTTATAATAAGAAAAAAACCAGTATACCTAGGACTAGCCTACTATAAAAAGAAGAAGAAAAATGAAAAAAAAAAATATCTTTGGACCTCTAAGTACATAAAGTTTGATTTGGATTTCATTAAATTATCCTTCAGTTCCCAAAAATAAAACATGGAAGGGTGTTTATTTAAAAATTACTAAATGGTAATGTTTGAACAAAAAGAATCGGATTCAGTTTGATGGGTATCGGATCAAATTTGATCCAATATTCAATCGAAATCTTCCGATTTGCATCGAGATTTGTGCTTATAGCTTTAATATTTGTGTTGATCAAGTGCTCACAAATCTTAACGTGGATCAAACATTTCCAATCAGATATAAAAAAAAAAATCCTATAAAATTTTATAAATCCTTAATGAAAAGGTGTTTTCTGTTTTGTTCTTTTTGCAAAAGTTTTTTTCTTTTTCTTTTTACTCTGCTACTTTAGTTGCTACCATCTTAATTAACACGAGTTTATATTCTGTTAAATAAATTAAGTTTTAAGATAATTTGAATAATTACTAGTTCTTGAACCAAATATATGATATTTTAATAATAAAAAAATGCAAATATTTTAAAAACCGAAAATTGTATTGTAAATGGGCCTTTAACCAATTTGAGGAAAATATATAATATTTGATATTTTAGCATCAACCTAATATAAGTTACTGTTCATTTAAATGATTTAAGCGTTAAAATAATTAAAATAATTATTGGTTATTAAACTAACTCTGACAAATATCATTATTAATGTAAAAAACCCGAAAAATTTAATGTGATGATTTTAATTAAAAAATGATATATCATACTTTTAATGTCTAAATAGTCAATCTGAAATATTTAACATTATCTTCATATGAAAATATATTAATTATTAATCAAATTTACATTTTTTATATAGTTTATTTACTATCTTATTTAGATAGTTAGAAAATGTCGAAATGATCATACTCTTCTTTGTTTACGACATTTTCAATCCCAACGATACGCCTTTTCCCGTGAAGAATGACATGCCATTTAAGGGTTTTGTCGGGCGGGTCAAGTATGAATGGGTCATGAACATATCCCAAACGATCTTTATGCACTAGAGTAAACCCGTATTTAGCAAGTTTTCACTACTATAAAAAAACAGTTTGTACACGGCCTTGGGAGAGCTACAGATTTGAATGGGTCTATGAAAGTCCATCATTTACACACGGATAATTTATACGATACTTTAATGCTACTAGAGTTTTCTACTCAAGATCCGTGTAGTAAGGTATGGAGCAAGTTTTTTAACAAAAACCGTGTATGAAATATATTCCTACACGGTTTTTAGTACAAATCCGTGTAGGAAGATCCTAAATCAATTTTTATTTTTAACACATCCTACCGGATTTTTCAAATATCCGTGTACAATTTTCTTTTTTTTTGTATTTTTTCTATTTTTGGCTAGCCTCCACTTTTGCTAGCCATTATATATAATATCATAATGTTTTTTAACCCAAAACAATAGAAATTGCCAAAACAACATAACAATTCAAATTTAATAATTACACAAATTAATTTATACGAATCCATATTGTGGAGTACAAAATTGGGAAATAAACCACCTTGCCCACATCCCTCTCACTTCGTCGACTTGCTCGGTGAGTAAGCGCTTGTCTCCGTTATACTACAATTATAATTTGAGTTAGTAACAAGAGAGGTACCTTAGAGGCAGTTGGATTCTATGTAAATACCAAAAGTCTTCAAACAAAATTAGAGAAAAGTGAACAAAAAAAAAAAAAAAGGGAGGAATGGGGGGGCGCACACACCACCTAAAGACAAAAGAGAGAACAAGAGAAGGGAAGAATTTTGAACTCAAGGAACAATTTTAAAATCGAGGAAAGGGAACGCTTACAAAATTTGGGACTACAAAATTTCGAAGATATAATCTAGTGGGCAAGTGTGCAAGGTTTCCTACACGGATTTTATTACAAATCCGTGTGCAATAGATTCTACACGGATATTTAAGTACATATCCGTGTAGCTCTCCTATTTCCTACACGGTTTTTATTAAATATCCGTGTAGGAATAGTCTTCAACAGGATATTTACGTAACTATCCGTGTAGGAAAAGATCGGTACAACTTCTGCCGAGACATGAATATTTATTTCAAAACATGCGCCCCTATGTAATTAATTACAAATTTATTATGAATATACCGAAAATAAACACAAAAACGAAGAGTCACCTTAATCCCTATATATCTTCCAAATTGGTTCCTCTTAAACCATCTTAATTTCTCTAAGTAAAAATGTCAAATGTCGATGAAAAACATCCCTAGGCACACCACCAATGGAAGAGGACTTCGCCGGCCTGGATCCCACCCGGTTCGAACGACCACCACCAGTATCCCGAAGTTGGCCATGGCCACCATGGCCAACCGCCCACGCGCAGCCCCGGGGCCATCCGCCACCAAAGCCCTACATTCGTCGCACCAAGAAAAATTTGTTTAGAGTTTCTTTTTTTTTGTTATTGTAGGAGTTTTTTTTTTTGTTTTATTATATCAATTTTGGGTAACTTTGTAATATTATATCTATAATATATGAAAGTTTACTTGTTTCCATTTTTGTTCTTCCGCATTTATTTTCCGTATTAATTGTACAATTTTAAATTTGTTAATATTTAATATTCCTAACACATGATGAATATTTTTATTTGTAAAATAGTGTACAAGAATGAATACATAAATTATAAAGAAATTAATATTTACAAAGTTCATACTAAATGAATAAATTTCTTAATTTATAAGAATGAATATTTAAAGAGCTTAACAAATGAAAACATGTTCATTTTTATATTTAAATAATAACAAAATATGAAATGAAATTATATTATATTTAAAAAATAAAAAAAAAATCCACACGGATATTTAACTACATATCCGTGTAGGAATATGACATAATATAATAAAATATTTGGGTAACATTTAATAAAATTTCACATCCGTGGGCTATCTTACAGGATATTTAGTGAATATCCGTGTAGGAAGATGAAGAATCACCCTTCCTACACGGATTTGACAAAATCCGTGAGCTCTCTCACTATTCCACACGGATATTAATGAAATACCGTGTATAAAAGATTAATTCCACAACACTGGTTTTTAAGTTAATATTCGTGTAGGATTCCTAGAACACTGAAAAATCTATTTTATACACGTTTTTTTATAAAATTGAGAAAATCCGTGTATAAGTTGCAGTGTAGGAAGACGTTTTTTGTAGTAGTGTTTACACCACGACGTTTATCAATCCATTGACACTTAAATAAAATAATTTTATTGTTAATGTAATCTAGTTCCCAAATTTCTTCAATAAAACCACAATATGAACTTGACACGTCTATTGGCCGGGAATCTTTCGATCTCGAGAATTCTTTTGACCAAGCTACTAAAGTCACACCACTATTTTGTATGGTACTCTTGTCATCTTGTTTTTTGGTGTAAAATGTGTACCTATTAATGTCAAATCCTTGGTACGAAATAAACCGTACATACAACACCGGTACAAAATAAACCGGTGCTAAATGTCAGACAAACAACACCGGTTATTAACAATAAACCGGTGCTAAATATTCAACACCGGTTTTTTTACAATAAACCGGTGCAATATATACAACACCGGTTGCATTAAATCCGGTGTTGTTTGACCGGTGCTGACTTGAAATTCTGTAGTAGTGTCCATATATAGTTTGTTAATGATAACTTTAAAAAAAAAAACACATATTAACATAAACCCTATATTGATCTCCATATATATATACTTACTTGTGATTAAGTCCATAACTATAGCCACAATTCTCATTGTTAAACTAGGTTAGGAGTACTAAGAAGAGAGGCGAAGTTCTAAGAAGTTAAAGCAAAAAGGCGTCATCTAGAGAGCCAAAGTTTCTTTTTAAGAGAGTTGTAATATATGTTCTTTTTATTTATCTTTTCTTTCACCAAGACTATAAGTAGTTAATCCTCTCATCTCTAGGGTGAGAATTGTACTTGAATTCTTAATACTTTTTTTGATATTTGTTTATGTTTTGTTTGCATTGAATTTATTTTGCAATTTAATTTTTTTTATAATATCCATGTATTCATAGTTATGTCTACTATATGCCAATAACACTCCACATACCAATGGGTGTTTATTCGCTTGTATCCTTGTGTAAGAAAGATAATGCATTGTAATTAGGGGTGTTCAAATGGTTCGGTTTATTTGGTTTTTAACTGAACTGGTAAATTTTAGTTTAAATGGTTTGATTTTCGGTTTAAATGGTTCAGTTCGGTTGATTTTATCAAATAGTTCGGTTTAAATGGTTCGGTTTGATTTTGAGAAACAAATAAACCGAACTGACCGATTTTATTAATAGTTTGAGACCGAGTATTATTTTGGTTCATTAATCATTATCGAATACTGATCGGATTGAATCACTTCGCTTTCCTTTCTTTCTTTCTTTTTTCATGAGTGCTCAGTAGGCTCCTTATATCTAAACCTAGACTATCTACGCACCTTCTAAATCTGATGTCTAAACGCTAAACTACTGCCATCAAATAGCCGAACCACCTCTCTGGCCTCTGCACGATGTTGCCGTTGTGCTCGCGCAGGTGCTTGGTAAATCACAAAGGCCATCTTTCCTTAACTCTCTCTCTCTAACCCTTGTTTCCCTCTTTTCGTTATTCCTTCAAACCCTAAGTCCCAATTCAACCTGCACTAGACAAAACCTAAACCCTAAGTCTCAAATTGGACAATATTTGGAGCATATTTCAGGTAAAGTTAGAAACTCATTTTTATTCATTTGTATCCGAAGTAGATGATTGCATAATTTCTTACAAAAATTGTTTAGATATCTATTCATATTTTGACAAAAATTGTAGTACAAAGACATTTCACCTCCTTCGTTTGCATTGGAGGGCTCACTTCAGGCAACTCTACCAATCTTTCCTCTACTGTTGAATTCCTCTATTCGGTTCAATCGAACAAACTGAAGTTTAAATCAGTTTAATCGGTTTGGTTTTAATTCGGTTTGCCATTTTAGTTCGGTCGGTTCGGTTGGACTTTCAAAAACTGAAAAAAGCTTGGTTTGATTATTTTAGTTCGATTTGAACCAAACCGACCGATAGAACACCCTAAATTATAAGTAGTAATACTTCGGTTAATGAAGCTTGACAGCGGTTCAAAGACTAGGATTAGAACCCAGGGAGCTCCCTTGGTGGGATAGGATGAAAATATTTATAGGCTAAGTTTAGTCTCTCTACAGACAACCCAAAGTTAGTCGGAACAACAGAAGCAATGAGATTAGGTGGGGGATTTGAGATATTTCAACTACATTGTAGTATAAGGAAATATTATAATTAATTCTATACTTAAAATACTTTAGTCTTGTTACTTCGAAAGCCGAACGAAAGATCGGAAAATCTTTCAAAAGCACATAACATAACACCAGGGTGCCTTGCAGGTAGTGACAGTACCACATGCATGTAGTCTACCGCACATGATAGTGACAGTGCCACAAGTGGCATAATTAGGAGCCGAAAATAGATATAAGCTTGATTAGCAATAATAAGAAAATTGAACTCTAGAGAATCTCTACTATTTCTGCTAGTCACATAGTAGCGCCACCACATTAAACTCAAGGACACCCGAATATAAAACCTACCTAGAACTAGTGAAAATTGTTTATTATCTAATACACTATCTCTATGGATCGAAACCCCAATTGTACTACACGATAGGATTCTGCAATTGTAATCTGACTCGTAAATGAAATTAGAGTTAAAAGGTATAGTAATCTATACTGAAACATGTGCATGCCTTTTGGGCTCATCATTTCTCACCTCCCTTCTCCGCCGATTTGGACGAAAACTTGGCTGATTCCACTCTTGATTTCACTGTTACTACCAATTTTCGCAGCAAAACTTGTCTGCGTAACTCAGGTCAAAAATCGGCTCGGTCTGGTCTACTTCCGGTCCAACTTGAACGATTTCGGTCTGACTCGACCGAGTTTGCAGACCATGAAAAGAAGAATGTTTGGATTGATAATTGGTCTGAATAATAACCTAGTCAGGACATGGGATATCTCACTGATTTTGACTTTTCTCTAAAAAAGTTAGGTTGAAGTCCCATGTTACTTTCAACTATTTAATTTATTATTTTGTTATCATAATTTTTGTAGAAAATTTGAAAGGTAAAACACGCTATTTTATTTGACAATGATTTAAATAAAATAAGTCAAATATATTTTATGAAACACCATACCAAAAGATAATGATAGATCTGGAATATTTAATGTTCGTCGCCAAAAAAAAAAAAATGTTTTTGTAAAAAAATATTGTCAGTTGAATATTCAAATCTTGTGATTATGTATATTAAATAAAATTATTTATGATCTAATATTTTTACACACTATCTGATCATATATCAATGGAGAAAAAGTGGCTGATAAATATTTTATGCTTTGATATGATCATTTTATTGCCTATGAAAAATGTAAATAACATCTTCTTTTCTTTTTGTATGAATGATTTTTAATGACTCAAGAAATAAAAATATATAATGAGGTACTTTCTTTTTTGCATAATGAAAATTTAATAGAAGAAATATTAATGTTTAAACTTATCATAAAATTAATAAATATATAAATTAGTTCAAAGTAGGATTAACAAACAATTAGATGTAGTTTGCATATATACATAATATTTACTCTCAATCTTTGTTCTCTATGTTACTAAGGTCCTAAATTTTATTTGGGCTAAATAAAAACGGGGACTCGGACCTCTTTTTCAAGGTCAGCTCGGAATCAATAAGAAAAGCCCAAAATACATGAAAGATGAGGCCCGTAAATGATAGGTCTTGTCACACTCCAGATATTGACCATCCGAAGCGTACTTATAATATCATCATCGCACGTTTCCTTGGCCCGTCAATCTATGTCACCAACATAAAGAAAACAAAATAACAAAACAAAGTCAGCTACAAAGCTCAGTAACCAGTTATTTAATGACGCATTTCTCTATAATTGGCTTAATTTAAGAACCATTCAAACATACCGGATTAATCCACACAAACACACATAAAATTATGCACGCATATTTGACCGGCAATAGCACGTCGGTCTAAGTTATCCGTAAAACAAGTCACATCATATTCACATAATTGGAACCCTATCACACAGGCGATTTTCAACTTCCATATAACATAATTCCTTAAAACGCCAATCCAATAGGAAATCCATCCAACATTGGAAGGCCACCAGCCCATTGGGAAGTTCAACCAACAATGGGAGGCTACAATCACATATCAAATTCCAACCTCTAACCCGCTATCCCGTTAAATATGCCATCATAATTCAATATGCAATATTCATATTCAAATCAACCATACAAAACGAAAACACAGATTATAGAGAAGTCCAGTTACCTGATAGCGAGATTTTCGGAACTCCAAATCGGATTTCAACAACAACTCAAAATCACTGCGACGTAGTCAGAAATTCGAATTGGCATATGATTATCAGATGAAAACGTTAACGAAGTATTCCATCTATTTATCTCTCATTCTCGTTCTCTGTTTCTCTTTTATTTGCATTTTTTTTAATTATGAAACGTGCGGAGAGAAGGATGCATAAATAAAATAGATGCAGATAAAATTAATTTGAGGAGGGGCGGGAATTTGGATTGCAAAAGGGAAGCGTCTTTTGATTGGATTTCATTGTATTTTTATTTCTCCAGATGGATTCGGTCTTTTAAATGGAAATTAAAAAGTCGGTTATGGGTAATTTAATACATGGAAAATATAAAGACGTAAATAGAAGTGGTGGCAAATGGAAACAAATAAAGTTTTTATAAAGAAATGGAAACAATTAAATGTCGCCACCAGATTCAAATTTAGAGAATAACATTTCTAATATTTATTTTTTTTATTAACAATTTTATTTGTTAGGACATTATTTTCAAAGACACTATAATTTTCTTATTATTATAAATAAAATATTTTATCAAAAGGTCAGTATTTTATTTATTTACTACGAATTAAAAAAAATAATAAATACTATATTATTTTTTGGGATGTTACAGGCCTAGCGCCCGAATAAAGAGCGGTTAATCGATCTAACATGAGGCTTGCACCACCTTAATTTGCGGGATTACCACTTCCTACGATCTCACTAGCTGTCCCCATGATCTCCCAGCTAACGCGGGAAGGCAGTTAGAGAGCCTCATATAAAAGACATAGATTTTCTAAAAAAAGGGATCAAATTTTCTTACAGCCAACGCTAAGAGAGATATTGCATAGGGAAAAGTGCGCATATGTCGAATCCTCTTTTCATTTCATCCCGGACTTATCACTCTGGAATAAGCCAACTCATAACAGCCCTTTACCCCCATCTCAAGTTATCGACTGAGATAAGACGAGATTCAGCAGGAAGTACCCCTTTCCGACATACGGGCTATCTACTTTAGATAGCACGTATGAAAAATAATTCATTGACATTCAAATTTTTATTTAATAAAAAGAACAAAATTATTCAATTTTTTTGGGTTTAAAATGAAAAAAAAAATATAGATGGGCATGAAATATATTTAATACGGTACTCATTGTACTAGTAAGAATTAGAGAATATTCAAACTAAGACTACCCAAATATAAAATTCGAACAAAAAGATATGCATCTTCAAATAATTTGAACTGCCACTTGCCCGTATCTTTTATACAAAAAATAAATCCTTATAGGGTTCTTTATGAAAACTGTAGATAAAATGACCAATCAATTAATATAGCATTTGATTTCATGACCGGTCAAATAATTTTTTTTGACAGGTTTCTTTTTTCTCGGCAAATGAAGCCAAAGAGCAATTAATTTCATGACAGGTTAATTAATACAGCATATATAACAATGACAAGTTTAAGCATACTAAGTTTAATATAAATTGACCGATCAAATGCCACCGTTAATTAGTAGCTATTCCTTCGGAACTAATTTGAATATTGTTTACGTACGGCATAAGAATTACAAGGTAAGTTTTACGAATTATGTAGCTAACTTGTACAGACTAATAATATTTGGATCGCCCGATTCTAACAATTCAATGATTACAAAATAGATACCACAGGGAATCAATATTCATTATTGTACCATTGACTACAAGACTATGGATCAGTTTGCACTTCTGTCTATAACAATAGTGTAGTGAGTTATAATCAGCTGTCATGTTTGTTGTAAGTCTTGCCCGAGTGAAACTAAGTCACAATAATACTAGTGTAATTTCATATGTATTTTAAATAATATTTATACTGGCCCATTCTATTAAATTAAAATTCGATAAAAAAGGTAGATTTGGTAAATTATTTTCCCTAATTTATAATTATTTTTTGCTCTATCTTATTGTAAAAATTTGGCTTCTTCTATAGTAATTTTTTTATTCCAACCCTAAATGCGTTATCAATAGTTTTAAGTGACTCATTTGAACTTCATTCAAACTTAGTTAGATATTTTTTAACATTATTCAATTTACGGCACTTAGCCAAAAGCATTACAAACCTTAATTTCTTAGATGCAGATATAATATTTTTCTTAAAATTTTGTTATGTGATCTACATAATATATAATAATTTATACTTTAAGAAGTAACTTTTAGTTATTTATGCTTTGATATTTGAAATAACAAAAAAAAATTCTCAAAATAATAACTTAAGCTACTATGGATTTTGACCCAAGTCAAATTAGAAATACTTTGATAGCATATAGCATAACTGATATTGGCCTCCAATTTAACTCAATTTAAATTATAATTAATGAAATTAAAATTAATTTAGAACTAATTCACTTTTAAGTCGAAAACTAGCCTTTAATTGAGTGACCAAAAATAACATTCACACATGAGAGGTCACATGTTTGAAATATAAAAATAAAAAATTTGTCCTCTGTTTTTAATTATTTTTATAAAAAATAATTAGATAATTATGTACAATTTTTGTATCAAGAAAAATAAATAAAATATCTTTAAAAAATAATCAGTCAATTCGTTCAAAGTTCAAACTCTCGCTACATAAAGCTGAACTTGTTAGTAACTACACGACCCGCTTCACAAGAAATAATTACAGCAAACCCGCAGCACTAGTTTGCTCATCTCATCTCTTCCCAGAGTGAACCAGCACTTATCGTTATCTTGAAACCTCCATCTCATATCTTCCTATTGCTCATCTTATCAAACTCCTGTTTCATAACCGAGTAGCATGGATCCTGTGTCAATGACCTTTGCGGCAGTCGGCTGGCTGATGAGTGCTCTGGTCAGCAAGGCTGTAACTGCGTTGTTGGAAGCATGGGCAAAACGCATCGGCCTTGGAAATGAGTTCAAAACTCTCATGGACCATCTGCAACAGCTTGGTGCCCTTCTTAAAAGCGCCCGCCGCCTTCAAACCGACAATTTTAAGTTTAGAACCAATGGAAATAGTATAGTAATTAAAAAAAAAAGACAAATAATACCAAATGAGATGTTCAGAAATATCAAATTCGCGTATAATTATCGAGCTGAAAATTTACTTGATGAATTGGACTACTACCGGCTTGAGGACGAGATTCAGCAGAGAACCTACGAAAAGTTATTATTCTCTAATCATATTTAAACAATCATAATTTTAAGATGTATACTTTTTATGATTGAAATGAAATATACAAAATTAAACAAAATCTACATAACTTTGACTTTTAATGATTTGTAAAGTCCCACCTCAAAAATCCATAATTAATAATAAATAATTACTACCGTAAATCAAATACAAATTCACATACCACCAAGTACATAAAAGAGAGCAAAACAAAAATGAAGCACTTTTGCTTTACTTTGGGGTTTTTTTTGTAATAATCTTTTTTTGTGAGAAGAAGGAGACCCAGAATAAATCAGAATAATGGTTTTTAGTCAAGAATCAACCTTTCATTTGATGGTGGAACGGGAATCGGGTAAATCGGTCAGAATTGTCCGAATCAAATAAAAAATTATCTCAGATTTAAACAATCAAATTTTAAATTATTAATATATTTTTGATTGAAATGAAATATACAAAAAAAAACCTTAATTAAACCAAAATTATCCAATAAAAAATACAACACAGTACAAACAAACGTTGCTTTTCTTTTGTGAATTTTTTTTTTTTGGGGGGGGAAGGGGAGTGTGTTTATTTTTTTTTTTTTAAAAAAAAAAAAAAAATTTTTTTTTTTTTTTTTTTATTTTCTTTTGTACTAAAAAAATGGTAAAAATTAATAAGCATTGTTTGCTGTGAAAATGCAAAAAAGTATGTTCTGTAATACAATAATCCACTTATAGTCAATTTATATATATAATAGAAGTACTTGATAGGTACTAGATAGGAAAAAAGTCATATCAGGAGCTCAAGAAAGTTAGTCCCACAAGGAAATACATTAGTAGAGACATTTATATACGAGGAACATCATCTCTAGTGCATTGTAGTTTGTCACCTTGGTCCAGATAACATACGATGAGATATTCAGCACAAATTTCGGAATGGTGCTGATTCAACCGAAATTTTCTCCATCAAGCAGATTCTACCCGATCAGCATCAATTCAACAAATTTTTGACGGAAAAATCGCCCAGCCAAACTCGGCCAAAAATCAAATCGACATCGCCCGATTACGGTCCAAAATATTTGGAGCAACGCTTTCTTACTGTTACTGCTAAGTATTGGAATGCAATGAGAAAGACATATGGCGGAGAGAAACACCACTGTATTATTTGAAAAACTACCAAATTGGTTATGCTTCACACACCCATGTTTGTCATCTCAACAGATTCCATTCTAATTAAATTTCCATCTACAAATAAAACTTGAAAAACCTAAACAATAAGGTAAAGCAAATTGCCACTGTCAGCATTTTCAAAAAAAAAAAATAAGGTAAAGCAAATTATATTTGTTATATTTGCTTTGACTTCTTCATAGAATAAGCATACTAAGTCACAACAGATATGGTCTTCTTAAAAGTACTAACCTGCATTATTAATACTGATACTATTACAGTTTTACATACTTTTGTTATTGTAATTACAAGCAGCAGTTGAGGCATTTATGATAGAACCATCAAGCATGACAAGCTAGTGTTGTGTTGTCTTATTATGCCATACTTAGTATATTACGTCTCAGAAGTTTTGTTGTTGACCATACCTTTACCATTACAGATTACAATTCAATTGTAATCCAATTAATTTCTGTATTTGATATAATTTTTCTAACAGGTATCCAAGAGAAAGTAAACTACATCAATAAATCACCAGCTGCGTCTTGTTCTTCTGGCTTTCAGTTCACAAGCCGTTCCATCTTTTCAACTTTGAAGGGTATGTCTTGTTGCTCAGCACAAGATGCGCAAATATCACTCCCCGAAAGATTATCTTTTAGAATTAACCTGTCCCAAAGGATGAATGAGTTAGCCGAGCAGTTGCAGAAATCTATGGAGAAAGTCTGCAATGCTTTGCAAACAGAAGCACTAGTTATAACTGTCCAGAATACTAATATAAGTCAAACTGAAGAAACAAACATACCACAAACATCATCATTTCAAACTGAAACTAGAGAAGCTGTTGGGAGAAACCAAGAGCGTGACCAACTATTGGACCTATTGATAAATGAAGAAACAACAATAATTGGTAATGTCCTTATTCTAGCAATAGTTGGTTGTGGTGGTGTGGGGAAGACTACCCTTGCTGGACTAGTTTTCAATGATCCAAAAGTTCAAAGCTTCTTTGATGTTAGATCCTGGATTTGTGTGTCTACTCATTTTGATATTGTTAGGCTTACACGTGAGATGTTAGAAGGTGTATGTGGCAATAGATATGGCGAACTCCGTAACCTCAATGAGCTCCAAAAGAAACTTAAGCACAAATTGGAGTCCAAGAGATTCCTACTTGTTTTGGATGACATGTGGGAAGATGAAGATAAGAGCCAATGGGATTTGATGGTAGCTCTACTAAATAATTGTATGGTGAAAAGGGGAATAATCTTATTGACTACTAGAAACCAATCTGTTGCCAAAATGGTAGATGCAAGGGATAATATTAATTTGCTAGGTCTAGATTATAATACATTTTTATCATTCTTTAGTACATGTATATTCAATGATCCAAACTTTGGAGGAAATTGGAGGTTAGGAAAAATTGGACAAGAAATTGCCAATAAGTTGAAGGGTAACCCACTAGCAGCAAAAACTGTGAGTGCTATGTTAAAAGAAAAGCTTGATGAGAGATATTGGATGAAAATTAGGGATAGCAAAGAGTGGAAATCTCAGAGTGGTCAAAATGATATTATGCCCGCACTCCGGTTAAGTTATGAACAAATGCCCTTTCATCTCCAAAGGTGTTTCTCATATTGTGCTATTTTTTCGGAGGATCACCCTTTTACATGTAAGGAGTTGGTATATCTATGGATGGCTCAAGGTTTTCTCGATGTAAGATCGGAAGCCAAAAGGATGGAGGATATCGGGAATGCTTACTTCCTTGATTTGTTCAACCGTGGTTTCTTCCAAACCATACAATCAAGGTATGATAATGAATTGCATTATACATTTCATGACTTGATTCATGATTTGGCATGTGTGGTTTCCTTCAAAGAATGTTTTAGCATCAATGGTGCCGAAACTAAAAAAATTCCACATACCATACGTCATTTGTCGATTTTTAATAGTACAAAAAAGACTGAAAGTGAAGAAGAAATAGTTACGGCATTGGCGTGTTTGGAAGGAGAAAATCTAGGCACGATATTTAATTGGGACAAGCTGCCTTCCCGTATTTCCCGTAGTATTTTGGACCTTCTCAAAGAAACAAAATTTCTCCGTGTAGTGAGATTAGATCTATGTGGCCCAATACAACTACATAATTGTAACTTCCAGAATTTTGTTAGCCTCCGGTATCTAAGATTAATTATGTCGGATTTCGACAATCGGAGCACTCTTCCAAGAGAAATATGTAGGCTATATCACCTAGAAGTATTGGAAATAGAACATGGAAGGCATTTGAATGAGTTGCCAAATAATTTCAATGACCTTGTAAGCTTGCGGTATTTTATTGATGATATAAATAACAATCTGCATGCTAAGATACAGGGTATAGGGAAACTAACTTCTCTGCAACAATTGAATCATTTTGTTGTTCGACAAAAGAAAGGATTTGAGATTGAACAATTAGGCTCTCTTAAGGAGATTGGAGGATCACTCTACATCTGGAAACTAGAGAATGTAAAATCTATGGCAGAGGCAAGCAAGGCTAGACTAGCCGAGAAAGACAAGCTTGATGCCTTGTATTTAAAATGGAATCATGGTAAACAAGAGAACCAAAGTGTCCTGGAGGGCCTCAAACCAAACACCAACCTCAAATGGCTTATTATAAGAGGATATGGTGGTGTGGCGTCTCCCATGTGGTTGGATCCCTCTCTCATTTTTCTTGAGTCTCTGATTCTGGAGAATTGTAAAGCATGGGAGCTGCTTCCACCTATAGGTGAGTTGGAGTCTCTCAAGCGTTTGAAGCTGTCTAAATTGGCTGTGAGAAAAATTGGACCTCAGTGCTATGGTACTCGTCAAAGCATGAAATTTCCATCTTTGGAAAAGTTGAAGATAGAAAAGATGCTAGATCTCGAAAAATGGGTGTGGAGTGACCAACTTCAACAATTTCTTTGCTTTAAAAAACTAAAAAACCTCACAATTTGAGATTGCCCTAAATTAGTGGATCTTCCTCTCTCAATATCTGCTACATCTGAGGTGCTTGAGAGGTTTTCTTCCCTAAAGAGTCTGGAAATTCAAAATTGTCCACAAATTTTTCAATTACCACCTCTTCCGTACAGTTCTCTACTTTCTTCTATATCAATTGAAGAAACTAAATTTATTAAATCAATGCATTATGAGGAGAAAAGGCAAGATTTAAGTCTGATCCTGGATCAGAATTCAAGCCTTAAGGTGGATGAAGTATTAGCTTTTCATGAGCTTAGCTCTCTGCGTTCTATAGAGATATCCAACATCTCCAGTTTAGAATCTCTGGACTTGCATTATTTTCTGGCTTTAGAGGATTTGGATATAACGAAGTGTCAATCACTCACTTCCCTTACTTTTGGGGAGCATTTGATCTGTTTGAAGACCCTCACAATTGTATCTTGTAAAGCATTGAACTCAATGAAAGGTCTTAAGTCATGGGTCAACCTGAAATGGTTGCATTTTCGAGAATGCCCTAGTTTCATTGCAGCTTGGGACTCTGCATCAAAAGAAATACAGAGCATTGAACAAGATTTCTCCTTGTCTCTAACAAAAATCAAGGGTGACTCTCTTGAACTTTTAACCATGCCTATTTGCAAGCAGCTCACTTCCCTGCAAATTTTTGGATTGGAAGTTTCTGCTTTTACTGAATACCACGAAGTTTCTTTGCAGCTCCTTACCTCTATCGACTTGGTCGATATCAGGGGCTATAAAAAAAATCTTCAGTCATTTCCTTTTGATCTTTTTCCTTCCCTCGACATGTTGTTTATCAAGTTCCCTCACATTCGATCAATATCAACAAACAACCGTATTGAGATAACAGAAGAATGTTTGAAACAAAGAAACATCAAAGAAGTAGCAATCTTCAGTGATCCAGTTAAGGTAATACTTTAAATAGTCTACTATAGCTCCATACTGACACTCTTCACAAGTACACTTTTCATTATGAGGTAGGCTTGCAAGTTCACCAAATATAAACCCCTTGAATAATTTCTGCCCGAAAATGGGCTTTGTTGTTCAATTTGATATGTTATGGCATTAGGAATATCTACCAATTAAGCAAACCTAATTCTTTCCCGGATGATTTAATATCTTTTTTTGTTTAATTTGAGAATTGTCATTCTTTTTCTTATTTTGTTTTTTTTGTGAACTTGGTAGTGCATTCCGATAGCCAAGGTCCTTGCTAATTATTTAACAATTACCTTTTTCTTTTAATATTGAAAACTAGATTTGTTTTCTACTGAGCTCAGAGGAAATGATAAGCCAGCAGATTGTTGCAGTTAATTAGCAGCTCAAATTTCAAGGTTAAGGTATGAAGTGAGCATCATTTCATAGGCAGATACAATTATTAATTAATAAGCTTAATTTCACTATAGCATGAGCTGGTGAAATGCAAATTTTACTGCAGTATTACAGGAGGATAGATCAAGACATCTTACTATGCATATTGTACAAAAATGTGCTTGTTACTGGTGGAACAATCATTTTTGGAATTTCTCTCATAGATGTTCCTCGTTTATAATTTTTTTCCGTATCATATATTGTATTCCTTATTTATCTTCAAGTTAAAATTATTAGTATTGAAAGAGTATATGTTGTACCAACATAAATATGAGTGCACTTTTCTTGAGAGACTTACCAGAAACTCCGGAGTGGTTTTTTTTTTTCCTCTTTTTTTTTGCATAAGAAGCTTGTTTTCACTGTTGATTGAAACACTTGTATTATATTATATAAGTCAATTATTTGTGGACAATATTTTGTCATAACATAATTTTTTGCCAAATTAATTTTTTACCATTTTTTTCCTATTTTTATATTAAGAAAAGGCTTATGCCAAATGTATTCAAGTTTCGGATTTGATTGGACCGATTTCAACCGGTTCACCTCTCCACAATCAAGTGACTTGTTATGATTTTCAGACCCTTGGTCAAAACAAATATAATTTTCTTTACTTTATTGTTTAGATCTTCTTCTTTTATTTGAAGATGGAAATTTAATTATAATGAAATCTGTTAGAGATGGCAAACTTGGGTGCATGTTGCATAACTAATTTGGTTTTTCTGTCGGCCATATTTCTCTCCTTTTGGTTCTCCCAATACTAATTTACCAGAAAAGAAAGAAAGGCAATACGTGCATTATTTGGTTTTGCTCTCTACAGGATCAGGCTTCTTTTACCATATTTAAAAAAAAGTTTCTTTCTGATATTTTACAAAATATGAAATAACTTTTTAAAAATAAAAAGAGCAGATCATTTTTTATCCACACACTGTTAACCTTCGGAAAATCACCCATTTCTTTGCCACGTCAGCTACGATTAATATAATCAGTGTTGTTTTAATGCGATTTATTATTCTGACCTTTTTATTTTTTAATTTTTTTTTTTGTGCATTCAATTTAAATTTTGCAAACTATTATTCATAACTACAATTCCATTTAAAGTTTGCAATAAACATGGATGTACATATTGCTTATGATCAATTAAATTTGTATATGCTACGTATTAATTATGTTTATAAACTTGCTACGTACATCTATACCACAAAATTTGGTAAGATTAATTGTTCAATTCTAAAAATAAATATTTCGAGGATTTACGCGTTTACCTTATATTATAGATAAAGTATTCAAATAATCAGCAAAAATTTCTAGATATCAATGAAATAGCTCATAAACTGCAAGGAGCCTGAATCAATAATTGAATTTCCATGTCCAAGATAGTGCATGTTCCTTTCTAATGTTCATTTTCTTTTACATTGTCTTAACTTTTCTGCTTAATAAGTTTATATGCTTTAGAGTCAATCTAAGCACATTTATATAGGGCAATTAAACACATCAAGTATAAAAGGGCAATTTAATTTTTTTTGTTTTATTTACATCGCCTATATATAAAAGGATTATCTATGTACCATTACGGATTACTATTTGCCATTATTGTTCGTCCCAAGTCCAGTTTTCCAAAAAATTCTCAATTTGCTCGATCAATTCTAATTCCGTTATATATAACCGTATTAATTTTTCATAAAAAAATCATACAATTGTCCCAAACAAGCTGCATCTCTACCAAAAGGAGAAATAAGGAAACAAGGTTGATTGGTGTTTTCTTATAATCACATTAAAAAATTTGAAATGATAATATTTTCTTTTTTCTTCAAACTATTCAGGCGCTGTAACGCCTTGTAAAAATTAGGAATTTAATTAAGGAACAGTCCAAATTAAATTCCAGTTTTAATAATTCAATTAGTAGGCCACAAATAAAATTATGTTCATACCAAAAGAGGCCTCAGCCCAATTATAATTCTGCAGCCCATATTTCCTTTCTCTCTCAAATTTAATTAACTTGCAGCCCAAACTATCTCTCTGTTTATCCCCTTTAAGTTACTGAACCCCTCCCCTGTTTCAAACCCAAACCTGTCCTGCTCGCTCTGTTTTATTCCAGCAGTCCCTCTCCTATGTTTCTCAGTAAAATCGCCCCCTGTTTCAAAACCACACCCCTCCTCTCCTCTGTTCTTCTCGAACCAGCATATAGTCACGTTTTCTGTACTAGTAAATGATTGGAAGAATGAAGAAGTTGATTGGATTCCTTCTATACCATATCTAAAATTTACGCATTTAAAAACAATGTTCGCCAAAGAAGGCAAAATCTGAATCTGAATCGGAATTGGTCATTTGACCATGGAATCGGAATTAGAATCGGAATAATCAGTCAGAATTGGCCGAATCGGATCAGAAACTTGAATTTTCCAGACTTAATCTTATGTTATGTATTTTGTTATTTACGAACAAAGCCTTGTGTTTTCTAATATTACTGGATGCATGGTATTCAAAAGATGAATAGATCAACTAAAGGAAAGAAGATAGATCCAATAATCCAAGTTCAATGTCGCATATAATGAATTGATTTTTGTGATTTTTCAAAAAAAAAAATGAATTGATTTTGTGTTGACAGTGGACCCTATGTAAAATAAGAGAAAAGAGGACAACACTCTGTTGTCGAGATATGGACGCATCTTGAGTCAGTTCCTGCAAGCCACAGTGAATATGAGCCCAAATAAATGACTTATTAATTTAATAATTTTTAATATTCGACTCGCCTCAGTAAAAAAAAGAATAATTTATTGGGTCAGTTATTAAATGGTCAAGGTCCACCATTAACCATTAGTAATTTTAAATTTTTCTATAGTTAAAAGCTATGTACCAAATCTATTAAAACAAATAAATAGTCGGAGTTCGTTCTCCCACACAGCTCTGCCCTTTCCAGTTCATTCAAAGTTCGGTGTCTTTCTTAAAATAAAATGTAAAATGTAACTTTTCAAATCAAGTTACAACGATTCTCATCCAAATCATAAGCATCGGTTAAAGAATAAGTCTAGGATAGACACAGACTTGGGCAACTCGGCCGATTCAACACTGTTCAACCCTTTTTTTTCCTCTAAAAGTCACTTTCTGAGTAAATCGGTCCAAAATCATATTGTTTTTATCCAATTCTGGTCCGACTAGGCTGAGTTTGCCTTGTATGGTTTTCTCTCTTCATTTAAAGTTCTTCGACACCTTTCCTTCAATATGACAAAACATACTATTGACTGCGTTTGTCTCACCTTTAGTTGGTTTGGCCTGAGGATCACCTTATGACATTCCCTTGTTTTGAATTATGCGTGAGTGAGTTGAAATTGACATTAATAAAATAGGTGATGAAGAGACCCGATATAACATTTTGTGCATCTGCTAAGAATCCTGTCATGTATTGACATTGAGAAAATAGGTGATGATAGCTTCTATCAGTGTTTCAAAAAAAAGAGAAAATAGGTGATGAACAGATTCCGAAGATATTCTGCAAAGACAACACATGTTGATAAGTGGTCAGCCTCTCTTTTTGAGGTTGTCCACAATTAGGATGCTATTGTTTAGGATCAACCAGATGAAGATGAGAAATTTATGAAAAATTGTGATTTTGAATGTATCGAAAAAATAGTAAAAATCTTCCGAAAAATGTATTGAATACAATTTTAATATGGATATAATTTTGACTGATTGAGATTGACTGTTTAGACGTTGAAAACAAAAATAAGAATGTGATGCATGAATGAGACATGAAATACACGAGTCAATTTAACCCTACTCAAATAATACAGAACAATAAATATATTTTATTCTTTTGATATACGTCCCATCCCAAATACGCACCGCATAAGTTATTGAATACTACATGTAAAAAATGAAAAGCGAGAATAATTTATTCTTGATTAAAATTTGAACAATTAATTCTTGATCTAAAACTTGAGCAGGTGCTCACAGAACCCTGTCCACTGCTCTTTTTCGACACACCGCAACATCAGTCTGATCCCTTGCTTCGGCATTGGTGTCTGGAGATAAATAACCCCCCCACTGACAATGTTCCCATCATTTTCCAATGGAAACACATATTTTGGTTCACCCCAACCGTAATCCACCTCGTTAAATCCGACCCAACGCCAATCTGAAACTATCACCATGCTATAATTCATAGGCAGATTATAGAATGTGTTGGAGCCACTATTCATCCAATCAACAAACTTTGTGCAACGAGCATCCTTTGCATCTTTTATCAGGGTTATGACATCCACCAGAGATGCATTGTTTATCTCCTCACTTGTTTTGGAGATACAACATAAGTATATACAGTTACCATAATACCCCTCCACGGAAGACAAAACCCCACGGAGTAAATGGCGCGTGCTGGTCACAAATACGAACACGATCTCGGAAGTGTCGGGCAATTTAATAGCTTTTGCACGAGCTTTAAAGATCATGGCACTCACAACATCGAAGGAGGAGCACTTATTAGCTGTCTCGGCAGTGAATTTATTCTTGATTTGGTTGATGTTGTCATGCGATATCTCAATTACAGAGGTGACCAAATTTAAGGCTGTGAAGGAAGGATGGGGGCCACTAAATGGCACCTTAGGTGGTTCTGGTATGGCTTCTCGGGACCACACTGGCTTCACAGTTGGCTCTGGAAGCCCACGAGCCATGTCACCGACTGCTTTGAGGAATTGCGCTGCACCTTGGCCGTCAAAAACTAGATGGTTGAACCAGATGCCAACAGCAAATCCACCACATGTGAATTGAGTGATCTGAGATCGATGAGAAAATATGTTTCAATTTGGTTGCAAAATAAGTAAACCAGAGTTATCTCTATTTGGGAAAATATGGATTTGCATTTGCATTTTAGCACATAGTTAATTTTAACAAATAGTGAATAATTATTGCCACAATGATGAATGGTAACCGATAGATTGAGATGGATTTTGTTGTCATGGAATGATAGATAGAAAATCATATTAACTGTATAGTGTTAAAAAGGAATATTAAAATTTAATGTAACAGAAAAAGGTGCACGTTGACTCCTAGGACAGCTACCTATCTGCGATACTAATTAACTAAGAAGGGACTTCAAAACGCAAGTTAGGTAGATTGACACCCACCTATATATAAACACACACACATATGCATATGCATATGTATGTATATGTGTGTGTGTATATAAATTAATGTTAGCTCATATCAAATCGATTGTTTCTAAAGTTCCGTGCAACTAAGTTATTTTTCAATTTTCAAAGTCCAAAAGATCGATTCAAATTTTTAAATGTGATCTTTATATTAAAATTTTCTTAGAGACCAAATTTTACATTTTTTTAATTTTTGTACTATTTAATTAGCCACATTGAAAATCGTTAATCCAATGATCCAGACTGGTTTTACTCATGTTTGGTTAAACCACCATTGGATCAAATAGATCCAAACCTCTCTCTATAAATAGGTGTAATCCCCTCTTCAGACCTTAACACAACCGCCTCACAAATTCAAAATTCAACATTTTTGTGTTCTCGAGAGCTTCTATTATTGAGAGAGCTTAATCTTCAATACCAACTTGACTATCTCAAATCAACTTGACTAATCTAGTCTTAGATTAATTTAAAGTGCTTATAATGTGTTCCATAGTGTGGATATCAACTTTAGTGCTCCTTTCAAATTGCCGCATCACTTCCTGCTTGTATGGCATGATGGGCTCACCGGCTTGAGTGTTTGTGATCACCATATAACCATAGTTGTGTGATGACCCTCTTTATTAGGACTTGCCAACTCAAGTTTTTAGGCTCACCATGTACATGAATTTGGCGATGACTTCCCTTGTGTGTTGGGCTCAGGGACCACGAGTTGTGTCATTTCTTTTTAGGTAATAAAAAAGGCGCGTCGATGAGATTACGCTACCCCAGAGACATAAGAATTTTAAGTCTAACTCCGTTATCATCCTGCTTGTCAATTTCTCTGATTCTTCCCTCTTTATATTTCATTGATTGATTGGTTACAGTTAGATTTAGTTTTGAGCACTTTTGCAAAAAACTATTAAAGTTCTTTAAGACACCGTATTCATTCCCTTCTAGGTGTCTTTAGAGACATTACATTTTAATACCTGTCAATTTTCAGAGTTGGTTCTTTGATTTCATTTATTCATTCGTTTACTTTAAATAAATATGTGCTCTTTTATTTTGTCTTTCAATTTAATTAGCACTAGTCCCATAAGAGAGCTGGATTAATGTTTCTATTTGCTTCAGCGTTTTGTAAATTTGGATTAGCCAGGTGGTAAGGCATCTAGCTAGCTCTAGTATGGATAATAGGTTCAGTGTCCCTGCATTTTTAAATCTTGCTAGCTGCAAATGGGCCGCAATACTCAGAAACGGCACTATTATTCTATATACTTATGAAGGGACGTTGCATTTTTAATATTTTCTGAGTATAATTATGCTACATGTGCCTGCAGATGGGCCCCACGACAATAATTATTATATATAGGCTCTGGATGGGCCCCAAGGAACTGGAGACGAAGCTCGAATGAAGGGAGAAGGATTAATGTATTAACGTCTCATGTTAATTTTTTTTGGTCTTAACATAATTTTATGAAAACTCTTCGTATTATATCCATTGACACTCCTAAGTGATCATGATTGCACACCAAACATTTCCTACTTACGAGTTACTATTTTTCTGTCTACTAATTCATAAAGGACTGCTAAAGGAAGATTGAAAATTTTACACAGACTTAACAAGGAAACTCCTACGTACCGATCAATCAAAGGTTGATAAGCCAAACAAATAATATTGGCAAAACAAAAAGGAGATATTACCTGGGCCATAAGGATCTGATATTTAAGCTCCACACTGGCTGGAGGCAGAGGCAGTATCTCCTCCTTCGGAATCATCAACGGCCTCTCAAGGTAATTTACATCTTTCAGACTACAGTTAGCAGTTGCCTCTATAAACCTGCAAAATGAAATAACCCAAACTTTTTTGGGGCCACATTCTAATTTCTAGATTTTCTAGATTAAAATGCATCAAGCAATTGAAATGATTAACTTTAATGGACATATTATTATGGTTTGAAAAGTCGGATGAGTCTGAGTCAATTCGGTATCGGTCAGGTGTGATCCGAGTTTCACCCGAGTCTCGCGCCTATGCGAGTTTTTCAGCAAACCTCGGTTTAACAGTGTTTCACTCAATCGAGTTATTTGATTTCCAGGCCGAGTTTCAGCCCAGTCAAGCTGAGTCAAACCGAATCAATCAATACCATGGGCAGTGATTAAAACTATTTGATGGTAGAAAGATGTTTGCTGGTATTGCTGGTAAGTGTCTGTTAGACAGAGTCATAACCCGATTCTTCCATTTCCGGCCAATAACCCGATATCAATTCCGATTTCGAGTTTCAAAACCATACATATTATCATTACCACAATCAACAAGGACTACTACACATAACTTTCTGATCAGATATCAATCCAACTCCCCGGATCGAACTCTGACCTCGGTTTTCTTTTTAAATTTATTGCTTGAAATGACGAAGCCCTGAACTTTTGATCGAGAAAAGAAAATCCTACAATACCAGATACCCTCTCTAGTGCAGTCAACAACGGGAACACCTGGAGTGCTCTCAGCGATCCTCCCTGCAACAGGATAGTAAGGCACCAGTGCTTTGGTGAAGGCTTCTTTGATTCGCTCCCCTGGCTGTTCACCGTGTAGGAACACCGAGGTGAATTTCACCCACACGCGCATGCCAATAGAGCGGTCAATGGAGGAGAGCGGGAGGATCCCTGTGGGAGTGGAGGTGGCCGGAGTTACCAGAACAGGATAAGACTTGGTCACCGCATAGCTCATAGTGGTAGTTGGCGGAAAGAAAGGGGAGAAGAAATGGTATAATAATAATGTAATGCTGCGCTGACTCTAAATAATATCCAGTGTTCAGCTCCCTGTTTTTTATCTGTTTTTCTTTTTTCAAACTTTGAAATTGAGAGGAAGAGTTTACAAAGTCCGTCTTTTAATAAAAGCCAGTGTATTAAGTTGTACAACCGTGTATCAATTAAATCGTTTATCAATAGACTTGATTTCCGGACACAATTCAAAACTTATTTATTCGCGCGAGCCACTTCTTCCATTAAATACTGTTATGTGAAAAATTTCGCATCCATGTATGATATGCTATATATGGTCATCACATTTTCGGTGTGTTTATAAAAAAATGATTTTCAACTCGAACTTCCGGTCAAATCAAGCATTTTCAACTCGAAAAAAGGAATCCGAGATATCTAATATCAAATTATTTTATTTCGATATGATTTGAATGACCATGTGGCTCGAACCACTAATATATATTTCGATCTGGTTGTCCTTGATTGAGTGTACATTATTGCATTGAATCTTATTAATAAGAGATAACAACTGCCCTTGCAACAAACGTGTTCAATAAATTATATATTAGGTTATTGAATTTATGAGTAGAAACCACTCTTCATATGGGCCTTCAGTTTTGAATCTGAATAATCATATGAAGGGATTTTTTTTCCAAATATTGAAACAAAAAACCCTTTGTTCTAAAAATTTTAAGAAAATGTCTTCAGGCCAGGACCATTAATTTAGATTTTTCACCTTCCTTATTTTTTTTCATAACTTTTAAATTTTAATTTCAGTTTTTGTAATAAAATTTTATAAACTGTAACATTTGATATTTAAATAAATTTAGCTTCAGATTTTAGAATATTAATTATGAAGTATTATATTTTAATAAAATACAATAATAAGCGTTGATTTGTGATCTGCATACCTAAACAAATCCTATTAATAGGAGTAGAGAATAATGGTTTATTGAAAAAAAAAATGAGAAGACCATTTAAGAGAGTTTTTCTTTAAATGGGTGGTTTAGAAAGAACCTCTCTTTACATTTAGACTAAATTTATTTCATTCTAAACTTTTTATAAAAAAAAAAAAATTTAAGAGAACCTCTGTTTATTTGATCTTAAGATCAAATATAGAGTTCTCTTATTTTTTTTTTTTTAAAATAACTTCTCTTTACGTTGACCTTTTACTTTAGCCTTTACAGCCTCGAAAGAGATAGAGATACTGACATTTCTACCATTAATTATCTCTTTCCTTGTTTGACCTAAAATAGAATGCCGGAGTTGTGATATAATATTTAAATCCAACTACTGTAAATGAGTTTTCGGGAACTAGAATATATTTTATAAGAGAAAAATTTTTAGTACTTAATATTTTGTATCCAGTTTTTATCCAACATTTTGGATAAAGCTTCTTAACCATTCTACCCATAAAAAATTTCCTGTCTCTCACATTCTCTCTCATTTCCTCATCTCTCTTTTTCTCTAGCACTCACACAAAACCAAAGCTCTTCCCAAATGACAAACCTAGCTCTCTACTTTCATGATGCTTTCTCTCCGACCGCCTCCGTCTTCCATCTCCGGCCGCCCCCGCCTCCCATCTCGGTCCCTCCACCTCTTCTCTACCTATTCCTCACGTCATATGCATCCTTTTGAGCCGCACGAGCTCGAAGGAGCCATGGATCTAAGCCTTTTCAAGGAGATCCGGACCCATAGATCCAAGTTTTATCCAAATGATTGGCCACATCTCTCTCCACAACCTCGATATAAACAAATTTCTCAATTATTATTATTTTTCTTTCTTATTTCCAGTCTCTTCCGTTCTCTTCTCTTTCTGTTTGATCTTCTTTTATGGATTTTTGCAGTAATTTATTGTTGATTGTACGAAATTAGATTTGAATTTTTGTTTTTGAAGATTTTTTGTATCAATTTTATTTCAAAATTAAGATCCCATTGATAGAGTCCAGATTTAGATTTAGTGTGTATTTTTATGATTTTGATATTCATTATGAACATTTTTTTAATTGAATTTTATACAAATTTAGATTCAGTGTTACAATATTTAGAAAAGATTATTATAGCCTGGTTGAGCTATTGTGTAGTATTTCTCAGTTATTTGTATTTGTTATGTATATTGCATTACATGATTAGATTTAATTATTGTGTTAATATTTTTTACAGTTTTGGTTTAATATTCTTACAGTATTTGTTTAAATGTTTTACGATATTGGTTTAGATTTATTATATTAATTGGCTTGCATCTGTTACATTATTGTTTTTCATTTGTTGCTGTATTTGTTTGCATTTGTTACAGTATTTGTTGTTGATCTCCCCATGCTATAATACAATGGATATTATTGATTTACATTTGTCACAGTATTTGTTTACAATTGTTGCAATATTTATTTGAATTTGTTACATTATTAGTTTCTATTTTTTACAGCATTGTTTTACTATTGTTACATTATTGATTTACATTTGTTATAGTATTTTCTACTGATCTGTTATAGGTTTTCATACAATAGACATTAATTTGAATAAAGATTAAGAAATTGATATGTTGTTACCTGATTTAGTTGAAGTTGATCAAGTTAGGAAAAATATATCAACTTTTGAATGAGATTGAAAGGTTATATATGATGAACCAGATGTAGAACCAGATCCAGAAATATTGTTAGATAGAGTAAGTGACATTCCTCCGTTATATGTGATTGACGTTCAGCATGTGTTAATTTGTTGCATTATTTTTCTAAATTTGTTATATTATTTGTCTACAGTTGTTACAGTATTGGATACTGATTGATGTTCAGAATTAGTTAATTTGTTACATTATTTGTCTACAGTTGTTACATTATTTGTCTACAGTTGTTAGAGTATTTTTTACTGATTGATATACAGTATTTTTTTTGCAGTTTTATTTTCTTTATAATTTTTGTAGTTTAAATTGCAAGATTTGTCATATTTTTTTTTACATTAAGATATATCCAAGGAGTGTTTGATTCTTGCCATAAAACTTTTAAGATTTTGTGGACAAAGTTATTTATTTTGAACAAAGTTTATAAAGTTGTTTGCTGGAGAGTGTTTCTTGGACAAAATTATATTTATTTATAATATTTGTGATATTTTTTTATGTCTTGTAGTTGTGATCGTAATTGTTACAGTTTTCATACTTCATTACTGCAGTATTAATTATTACAGTTTTCATACTTCATTGTTACAGTTTTTATAATTTATTATTACAGTATTCATTGAATATATATTTTGTCATTATTTTTGCAGTTCACGTAGCTATTTTTTACCATATTCTATTTCATGAATTTGAATCTATAATTTTACATATTATTTAATTAAAAATGAAAAAAAATGAGAAAATAAAAAAACAAAAAAAATTAATAATCAAAACTTCTAGAACGATAGCAAAAATTTGAAAAAAATTAAAAACATCTAGAAGGAAAAAAGTACACAAGTTAGCAATTTTTTAAGTAAAACAAGTACAGTTAATGTACAGTTAACTATCATTAACTGTCAAAATATAATAGGTTTGAAAGTACAAAGTATACCAAGTACAAAGATGTTGAAAATTGCATGTTGTTAATTTTTAAAAAATTGATCGTATCTTTTAAATCATTCGATATTGTTTGTTACAGTATTATGTTATATTGCACAATATTCTCGTTAGTCAAGTTGGTTTGGGTAAAAAGTGGATACAAATTTTTGAGTATAATTAGAGAGATCCATTTTATAATTATAACCATGGTTTGAGGCCTGCTCCAAGAGGCCCATCCGGTCTGCCCTCTGAATTAAATCGAGCCCATCTAGATGTTCCTCGTGCTGAAACTGCCTTCGCCTTTTGTATCCTATTTTGTCATTGTATAGGAATCACGTGACGCGTGCTTCGAGGTTTATACCTAGAACCTTCTCCTACAGTTTTGGCAGTGTCGTTATGCGGCAGAGAATCAGTCTGACTTTTAGAGTCGTCAGATGCCGTTTTGTTGTCATGCGCTCGTCTAGAGAGGATTCTTCGTTATTGTGGCCACCATCTGCAGGTGTTAGGGCTGCCGGCGTGTCCGGTTAGACCTTCCTCCCATTGTGCGGTGCGTCGTCAGCCTGCGGTTTTGGCGGTCCATGTCCGGTTAGGGCATGCCTAAGTTCCGGTATGAGGTTAGTCAGATCGCGATTGTTGTATATCTGTCGGAGGAGTGAGACTGGCAGACGAACTGTCTCCTCCTCCATCATGGAGGTTTGTGTGCCGGAGCAGGCATCGCTGGGCTGCGTTTGACAAGGCGGCAATGTGTATTCTTTCGTGGGTCTGGGCAGGTCGTCTCTGTTGTACAAAGGTGATTCGATCCAAGTTTTGACATGGACTTCCGCCGGAGTTTCCAGACCGCCATCTACAAAGACAATCTCCTTGGGTACATTTTCTAGGGTTTGAGTGGCGACTGCCGCTGTCCACACCACTAAGTCCTCCGTAGTGTCTTGGTCCATCGAACCCAAGTAGACTCCAAAGGCCCCGACTGCTCTGCTTATCTCCGTCTCTTTAGCAAGTTGCGACGGTACACTCCGGATATCGATAAGCACCTTGAACCATGGAATCTTGATGGTAGCGTCAACCAGAGGGCTCCACTGGCTGAAGGTAAATCCCAGTGTCCAGACCTCATCTGGGATGGTGTGAATGAAGGTGAGAGGGGAGATGTGTTCTGGCAGTGAGATAAGGTAGGGGAACTTGGCAGGATAGCAATGGATATATCCTTGAGTTGCAGTAGGGCGGTTCTGGTTGCAATGTCAGCCACCTCATCTATGGAGAGGTCTACCTCTATGTCTGGGGCATAGAGGACGACTGTCTTATGGAGTCTCGCCATTTCCTTAGCATATTGTGCATCTCTAACAACATAGCAGTATGTCTTAGCTTGTCTCTGCTCCAGCATTGGTTTGGGTATATTAGGGTATGAGCCAGCTAGTGGATCATCAAAGGACGGTTCCACCATGGGGACTGCTGGTTTTGGGTGCGGTACCGGCATGTATGCCACTGGCCTGGGAGTGACCTTTGGACAGCGCGAGCCAATATGGCCATTGGCCCAGCACCGACCGCATTTTTTGAGGTTCCTGCACTGGGATGCCATGTGGCCATGGTCACAGCATCGAAAGCATCGACCCCTCCATTCTTTGTAGAGCGGGGATGGTGGGAACCTAAGCTGGGCATTGGGCGGTGGATTGGCTGTGTAGTTGGTGGCTGTCTGAGGTTGGGTTGGCTGGTCGGAGTGGCGAGGGCTTGAGTGTAGGTGGCTTTGGAGGAGTAGGGAATGTAGGGTTTGGCGGTGGGTGGGGGGATTGGGGCATGGAGCCAGTTTTTTGGGTAAGGTTTCCGGCGGCTAACGGTTTGCCACTCTCCAGCGCTCATTTTCGCTCTTTCTTTACTGAAATTTGTACTATCCGACCATCATTTATTTCCGGCGGCTGACGGTTTGCCAATCATTTATTTTATCAATGAAATTTGTACTATCCGACCATCTTAAAAATGCGTACGTACTAGATAGAGAAAATTACAAGGACCGACTTCTGAAACGGGCTTAAATGGGCCGAAACAACTTCCTAATTTATTAGGCCCGTTTGGTACAGAGAAAACAATTTTAATATCTAACAGTGATATTTTGGATTATAATAAATTAATTCCATGCCTCATTATTTTTTGTGCAACAAAATTTACCCATGCTTCATAAAACGAATTAACTAACCGATAATTAATATCTACCCCAGTAAGTGGTAGCTCTACTCATAAAAAACATAAACAAAATGCCTACTAGTCTACTACGTAAAACTGTACAGCGATACGCAAGTAGTAACCTTGTTAATTTCAAAAATACAGCAAAGACGTTAATTTGTGGGGATGAGGGGATCAGGAGAGTTCTAGTAATAATGTAATATGGATATTGGGATACCAACACTAGTGGAAAAACTTTCAGTATCGCCATAATAGTATCGGTTCTTTGAATGACGTGATACAAAATACATTTAGTATCGGTTAATAAAAATAAACGATACAAAAAAATTTGTACGGTTCCCATAAATCTCCGACACAAATAATACACTTTTGTATCGGTCCTTGCTAATGAACCGAACAATTGTACGGTTCCTTCTAATGAACGATACAAAAGGAGCCATTTTGTACGGTTCCTTGCTAATGAACCGATACAGAAGTTGTACGGTCCTTGCTAATGAACCATACAAAAGGAGCCATTGTGTATCGGTTACTAGTAGAGAACGATAAAAAAGTGCATTAGCAAGGAATCGATAAAAAAAGTGTATTATTTGTGTCGGTTGTTTGTAAATAACCGACACAGATTGTATAAAAAAAAATTTAAAATTTTTTTTTTTTTTTTTTTCGGGCCCGTCGGCAATCCGTGTGACATTCTCGAAAAAGATTGTACACCGTTCGATGTCCACCGCCAAAAGCATCTTGTCCGTCCATCCACTATCAAACCGTGTGACATTCTCATCTCCTTCCCCCATCGATTCAAACCAAGACCTCCTCTCCTTTTTTAAACCCCAATTCAAATCTATTTCATTTTCAAATGTTTTCTTTCCGTTTCCGTCCATGGCGACCGAGAATGAAGAGGCCCCTCGTCCGGCTCTTCCCCCATACCCGAGGTATAGTATCATCCCTACTTTCTTCCATTCCTGCGCATGCTTCACGAAAAGGGGCGTAACTTTCGATCCGTCCGTCGGATGCCCACAACTCCATTTTTGCAAATTTACGGGCTCGGATTCGCGATCGAGCCTTCCTTCATGGACTTTGGTCCTTTCTTTATAATTTTAGAGTTTTTAGGACTTTTTTTTGAGGACTTAACACTTGTCTTTGCATATTCATAATCCCACTTTTAATGTATGAAATCAATCAATCGCCGAATAAAAAAAAAAAAAAATTTTTTTGTCGGTTCCTTGTGATAACGACACAAATAACAATACGTATCGGTTCCTTGTAATAACCGATACTAAAATCAAAAATAGTATCATTTTAGGTTGAAGACACAAAAACCCAAAAATAGTATCGGTTTGTATTAATAACCGACACAAAAACCTCAAAATAGTATCGGTTTCTATAATAACCGACACAAAACGTACCTATCGGTTGACAAACCGATATGTATTTGTGTCTGTCGCCCGATGTCCGAAATATGTCTTAATAACCGATACAAAAAGTACTTTTTCCACTAGTGCAAGTACCTATTTCTAATCTCCTCTACAAAGCGCTTGACAAAATCCCTAACTCAAATCATGATCGATAATCTGAGCCTATTATATAATTACCTTGTACAATAATTGCCTCCCGACTCACCACAACTCCACTCACAAATTATACTTTTGGTATAAATTTTCAAAACAATTCAGATAGTAAATAAATTATAACCATGTACGAGACACATTATACTATTGAAACAATGTTATCCGGATCATGTACGAGACCATACTATTCTTAAAACATATTCTGTCTTTATCGTACAAGTTTTAAAATTGCCACTAAGATGATCCAGGGATGTCGTTCCTTATGATATGATCATGATGATCATGGAAGTGACTGACGATAACTCCACAGTATCTAGCATCGATCATATTATTGAATAAATTGGTGGTAGAATGGAAAACGGAGAATCAATCGAAATTCGGGAACTCCTCACCGTCTTTACGGAAGCAACCAAGCAATCACATGGAGGGAATAATTCTTGTATATAGCTAGCTAGGAAGTTAATATTCAAGGTAGATCGATCTGAGCTGCATTCATTTTATTTTGTTTAATTAATTCAGTTGCTCAACTGCTCAATCATTGTATTTGCGGAAAAAAACCAAGCATTGACATGCAGGCCCCAACTGCTCATTTGTATTTAATTCATTAGTCAAACTCAATGGCCGATCTGGACATGTGTATACGCACATCATTTATTTAATTAAAGAGATTAATTCATTAGTCAAACTGTATCAAGCTGTTAATGGGTACTGAACAAGAATAGAAAATGACTAACTAACAGAGTTGTTTTATGAGGAAATTATTCTCTATGTTAGATGGATACGGGTACAAGTATCGCATCAGATATGGTATAGATATGACAATACAGTGATTTAAAAAAAATCTATGACACAATATGTCTATTATATAATTTTTTTTTATTTTACTTATATTATTAATTCAATACTTGTATATACGGAAAATTAGAAAACAACACTTGTATTATTACAAATTTAGCAGAAAAAACAAATACATAGTTACACAGTGATTCGCTCAACCATTATGAATTTACAACAAATTTAAGAACTTAATTAATTTACAACTTAAAACATCCACACATCACAGTTCATAACATCAATTATAAATTCAAATCAAATACACGAGATACTAGTTAAATACAAAATTTAACGTCCATACAATTGAACTTAGGTCATACTTCATAATTAACGAACTAAACTAATTAAAACATCCTAAAAATATATTAAAATATTCCGATACGCCACGTAGCGTATTAGCGTATCAGATATTTACTAGAAGGAGCTTTAAAAAAAAATTGCTATCGTTTTCAATCTTAGCAAATATAAGTCTAATGAATACAGAATGTATTATTCACTGTTGTGTATTAAAAAGGTAAATTAGTTGTTTCTTTGATTTTATAAATTGGTAAATTGGTAATATTTTGACCATTTTGTCATTTTACCAAATCATGATTTTTTTATTTTGGAAATAAAAAATAAAAATTTATCAAAATTTAATGTCTTTTGAAAAAAAAAATAGAATAATATTAAAAACATCAAATCAATATGCACCCACCAAATTTGACAGTGCAGATCACGTTCAACAGCTCTTGTTGGTTAGAAGTTTTAAATCAAATTTTAAAGACTTTCTTCTTGTGTTTCAGAAGTGCCTATTTTGTTCCTTCTATATATTTTATTCTACCAATTCGAACTAATAAATGAAGATTATTATTGAAAAGTATCTAAAAGACAAATTGTTTTTTTAATAAATTATAGAATTTTGTGCCTACGTTAGAAATCAGCTGGAATTCGCCATTACATATTCCCTTGAAACAAGTTATTTTTTTTTCAAATGTTTAGAAAGCTAACATTTTTGTTATAATTAGTACAATCAGTCCCGTGAAAGCTAATCTCCAATTAATAAATACCTCCACCAGCTTAGATGATCCAACCAACATGGAGACAACCTTACTGATGCACGAAAACGATAGAGAAATTGGAAAAGTAATAGAAAGAGAGATTTGATTCTGAGATCACACAGATTCTCAATTCTTTGATAAAACTGATACAAAAACTAACTATCTGCCAAAATACATGACGGCTGTTTAATATAGAAAAAGACCAAACCCTGAAAGACAGAAAATACATAAAAACGTGCTAAAAGATCCTAAAAACTTTAAAATTGTAAAGAAAGGTCCAAAAGTCCATGAAGGAAGACTCGGATCGCGAATCTGAACCTGCCAAATGGGCGAAACGAATTAGAGATTGGTTTCGTTTTTTTGGTTTTGGGCTGTGGAGTTCCTGTCAAAATTTCAGTCTGATTAGACGGACAGATCAAAAGTTACGCCCCTTTTTGTGAAACGCGCGCAGAACCACATTGCATCACTTATGCTTGTAATTATATAATTTTTTCCTTGGTAACCTTCTCTGTTTGTATGAGCAATTCATAGTTCCTCGATGGAACCACAGCATGAGCGATTCCGGCCCCTACCTGCCAATCTATTATCCTGATGGACCCACAGCTAATTAAATTTTCGAATATAACTGTCCAATATAATTTATTCGTTGAGATGGAATGTCAAATCTTCAACCATTACTTGCTATATAGTTCAATTTTTAAGCCTTCCGGAACTTTGGATAATTATTAGCACGTTTGTAAAATAGACAGTCTATAATAAATAATGTCTATTATTATTCTCCTGCTGCTCATCACATGGAAAGTCAAAAGTTAGCTGAGGCAATAATTATTAGACGTTAATTATTAGGCTTTTCATCTAATAATTAATGTAGTTAGTCTACGGTACTTTCCATAACGCAGTCCGTATTATCGCTTCATTTCTCCGTTTTCAAATTCAAAATGAACCATCAGAACTGCTCGACGTGAAATGAAAATGTATTTGATGACTAAACTTTATATTTTTACGATATGATGAAATAATTCGCAAGGTGTAACATAGTTCAAATTTACAGAATTATGTGCCTACGTTTCCTAAAAATCTAGATTACTTTGGAACAAGTCATTTTTTTTTTTCTTCTTGTTTAGAAAGATGTCTCTTTTAATCACGAAAATGAGTATTTATCCACCTTCTTCCATGAAAAGAGGACAACGAATTATATACAACTATGTCATTATCCGTTATGGTTGTTGGATGACAAAACGATAGCAGGTAAATAATGAATAATGCTAATATAATAATTATTTTCATTATTTACTAAATAAACACATTTATTTCACACAAATATAGTGTTTCAAAGGTCTAAATTTTATTTGGTTTTGGTGAAAATTATTTACGTTTTCAAATGGTTAATTAAGTGTAACAATACTACGAAGAGTATATAGTGGAAGAATGATTATTCATTGCTTATTAATATTATATTTTTATGAAAAGAAAATCTTACCCATACCTATCTTATCGAATATGGTACAGGTCTCATAAATGAATAAAAGGACACAATTGACACCCCTATATACAACATAAATAATATTTTTTTTTTCCTTGATAAATGATAATCTTCTGTTTGTGTTTGTGTACAGCTAGCTAACGTGCGAAAAGTTTCTTAACTTTCGAAATCTATAAATCCATTTTATCTTCTCAAGATCACTACACAAATTAAGGGTACCAACAAAGTAAGCAAGAAAGCATGAGCAGTTCAGCTCGCTCAACTTCCTCTTCAGCTTGCTCTTCCAGCCCACCTGTTATACCAATGGACACTCAACTACAACAAAGCATGAGCAATTCAGCTTCCTCTTCTAGCCCACCTGTTATCCCAATGGACCCTCGACTACGAAAGCTCCTCAAGGCATGCTCCGAAGGTGATGTCAGCCTCTGCATCAACTTGATTGATGCCAACCCTGATATTCTACTCTCTACCACTCCTCACAAAAACACCTTACTTCACATTGCCGCCATGCTCGGCCATAACGAGTTTGCAAAGGAGGTTTGGTCAAGAGCCCCTTCCCTCTTCTCCGACACCAACGATGATGACGAGACCCCACTGATAACTGCACTGATGGCAGCTAACTTTTCATTGGCTTCTGACATCATCACTGCTGCATCACAGGGTATGCAGCATGATGATTTGGAGGAAGGAAAGTCGTTCAACTGCATGCTGTTGAAGGTCGACAGATGCAAACAAAATGCGTTGCATCATTCTATTCGGAATGGCCTTGAAGATTTGGCAATGCGGCTCTTGAAAATAGAACCTCGACTTTCCGAGCAAGTTAGTAACATAGGTGAGTCGCCGATGTATATGGCGGCCCGCAGAGGACATTCTACAGTAGTAAAGCGATTGCTTGATATCCCATCTTCAGCAGAGTTTGGCCCAACAAATGAATCAGCTTTGTATGTTGCTGTGGCACTCGGATACACAGGTTCATTACCTATCAGCCCAATTATGTGCATCTTATTTTTCATCCAAATTAAATAGAGACTTCTGATGCAATTGGTTTCTAGTTAAGTTCTTATGTACATCAGTTGAGAAAACTATTATTTTGCGCCTCTGGTTTAACCAAATTTGACTCGAAATATTTGACCAAATTATCTGAATTCCACCAGTTCAGAGTCAGAAGACAAAACTCAAAAGTACTCATTTTGTTTTGAGAAATTAAGAACTCTACAAAAAAAAAAAAACAGCAAAAACCCAACCACTAACTAAATTTGACTCGAAATATTTGTTCAAATTATGTGACCTCCCAACTCCCTCACCGACTCTATACATTGCTATTGCCTCTGCAAAAGAGTCCTAAATCCACCTCCACCAGCTGTCTCACCTTGTCTCCCAGCCTCTGCTCAAGCCCTGGAGCGAGCTGTTATTGCCATCGCTCCACACAGGCTTGGAGCCCCACTATTGCTCCCTCCATGCATTTGAATCCCTCATTTGAGCCCCACTATTGGTTGTCTTAGTAAATGTTGTAATTTTATTGTGACTTGTACTGTCAGATATTGTTAAGCAACTGTTGGAAGGACGGCCCCAACTAGCATACCTCAATGATACAGATGGATACAATCCGATGCATAGAGCTACACTTGACAACAATCTGGAGATGGTGCAGATATTGTTAGAATATGATCCTAATTTGGCATATATTAAGTTGGAAAGCAAAGGATTGACTCCATTTATTATGGCAATGGAAAATGGCTATGTATCGATTGCAAAAGAGATCAGGAGCACTTGCCCTGACTCTGTTTATACTCCCGACAAAGATGGGGATAATGCACTCATTAACGCTATCTTGTGTGAGAAACAAGATTCTATTGACTACGTACTCAGAACACCCCAGTTTAAAAGGTTTATTAACCAAGCCAGCAATGATGGCGAACTTCCTCTGCATCATGCTGCCCGCATATGCGACCCGAAACTCCTTCGTTCTTTACTAACCCATGGAGAACAGGATTATACTGCTGTTAATGATTCCGCAATAAATGCAGTTGGCGTAGTCCATGGAGCGACCGACATATGGAAAACTTTGAAATGGGTAATTAAGTTACTTAATTCCATTGCTCTTACACTCAACATTTCATTAAATTTATTATTAAATTTGTACATTTTCTTAATTTCATTAATGATCTATTTAGTGTTTTATTTCATAAGCTCAAGAAAGATCATGCCTATTTTTTTTATTTTGTTGTCACACACAGAATGAGTCATTCACATTGGTAACAAGTGTAATTCCCTCCGGATGGAAACATGTGATAGGAGATGAAGTGAAAAAGGACCACAAGGAGAAAGCAATTAAACAGGTGAAATCACTTACCCAAAAGTACACATCCAACACCTCTCTGGTTGCTGCACTCCTTGCTACTATCACTTTTGCTGCAGCTTTTACATTGCCAGGCGGATTCAGTACCGATATCTCTGATGCTGGACAACCACTTTTTGCAAGAAAAGCAGCATTTCAAGTGTTCCTCATCTCTGACACCATTGCCATGTGTTCTTCACTTGCCGTTGCATTTCTCTGCATTTTGGCAACATGGGAGGACTTGGATTTCCTGCTCAATTATAAGAAAACAACGAGGGCGCTCATGTGGTGTGCCTATGTGGCTACTTCAGTTGCGTTTGGTACTGGTCTGTTTACGGTGTTGGCGCCCAAGAACTTGTGGCTTTCAATTCTCATACTGGTACTCTGCATTATCCTTCCATTCCTCTCCAAGATCATTGGTGACTGGCCCAAATTAATGCTTCGCTTCAGGTTGCGTGGTCTTTTTCGAGAAGACCTTTTTCCAAATATTTGAAAAAGTGCACAATGCTGGAAACTTTGTTTTTTCTATGGCATCTTTGAACTTTGAATTCCAATGTTATGGTTTAAGTTCGAATGTAGTTATTATTTCCTGACAAAGATTGGTTCATCTTCAGTTCTCCTACTCCCTCTCTCGTTATAATTGATCTCTTCCTTGTAATCTCCACTTGTATGCTCCACTTGTAATCTTTTTTTTTTTTTTTATTGTTAATACTAATTTCATTTTTGTCTTCTATCGCCTTCTTAATATTGATTTTATATGTAATACTCACAATTTTGTTCTTAATGCTTACATTCTACCAGAAAATAAGTAATAAACTGATTAGTGAAAGTTTAAGTACTTACCATCTGTGTACAATAGCGACTACAGTTCATATAAAATAGAGCACATTTAAGTGAGTGATAGTTTTTTAATTAGTGCAATTTTTAGTTTAGATATGTATTAAGAATTTAGGGCTTATTTTAGTATTCATGATATGATTATATTTTTATATCATATTAAAAATCAATATCAAGATAATCATTAGGTGAAATGGATTTTCTATAAAAATGTTATTTACATAGCTCTTATTTAGAGACCGAATCCTCTGCTCCTAGGATGGCAGGATTATCCTGCCCCAGTATTGCTGACACGTGGGCTCCAACTCTAAATCATAAACTCTAAACCACGGTTCCATCAAATTGGAATACTTGCTGCTGTCTCAACATGGAATGAGTGCCAAACAGGCTTCAGGTGGTGCACCTCGCACTCTGCAGGAAATTCCACAAACTACTTGTAACGTGGATGATTCATGGGCGTTTGGATGGATTGGGGGCATTGGGTATTTGTTACAACATGCTGGGGCCTTGATAGCTTACAAGGTTGCTCGAGTTACGGTGTGTTGTGCAATTCAATCGGAGGCGGCTGCTCTGCTCAGTGCGATCCAAGATGTGGCTGGCAGAGGTATCACTGGAAGATACCGAAAATTTGAAATATTATATTTTTATGTACAAATAGATTTTGTATATATTGTTCAAAATTATGTTTGCATCACTATTGAAAAAAAAAGAGAGTTTCTTAACCAATTAATATAACAGAAATAAAAAATAATGAAATAAGTTGTTATTTTCAGTTTGATTTTCTAAATCATTAATTAATTCTAGTCTGATCCGCTAGATTGATTTCCATTTCAAAAACTAAATAAGAACAAGAAACAGTAAATAAAAACGAAAAGACGTCTTTAGATTGTTATTCTTAAAACTTAACCATTATGTAAATAAATCTCTCTGATTGAACTGCACCCCTTTATTTAATTTCATTACTGCCGCATCTCTTTTTGTCACACCCCGAAACAACCCGCCACGTATTTACACGTAAGCCGTGTGCACATCACATACATTATCAATAATAAATACTCATGCATCTTCTATTAAATCAACAAAGTCTTTTAACTCTACATTTAGTTCAAAGACATAACATAAATTTAACATGAGATCACGACTAACATGACAAACAAACTGATAATTGTCATGTCACTATAATGTATCCACTTTCAAAAATAAAATTTAAAGTTTAACTAAACAAAAAATAAAAAGATACTTGAGTTGTCTTCTCATTAATTTCCTGATCCACATCCCTCCTATTTGTGCTCTCTGTGAGCTTCATCATTTCCTGGAACCCATATAAAAGTGAAACGGATGAGAGATCGAACGGTCTCTCCGTACGGAATTTAGTTCCAGTCCCAGAGTTTGTCAAATTGACTTATTATCACAAACATAATATTAAAATTATATTCTCACATGCAATCTTCTAATTTCAATTTAAATCACACACACACACACACGCTTCTTTAGTATTCTTTCAAGTTTTCCGTTAATCCATTTATTTGCCAATTCAGTGGGAAATTCATCCAACAACGAGAGAAATTAAAGAAATTTATGCAAGGATACAATCTGGTCATTTTTTACATGCATAAATATTGTTCTCTTCATAGAAATTAATACTTATATTATCCAATATAAATATATTATTGTTCCATTTAAAAATTATTCTCCTATTAATTAATGTTTAGTGGTCCCTCATGGTAGTTATAGAAATTATTGGTGGATAATGCGGGAATATATGGGAGTGCAGAGATAATTATCAGGATCATTTCTGTCAACCACATATTAATTGGTGTTAACATAGTTTATTGGTCTTTATAAATTGCATATGTGTTCCTCACCATAAATTAGAATGAAGCGTAATGTTCCATCTACGTATCCAACAAATTAAAAAAAAAAATTGGAAACTAGTAATATTTAGAATGAAAATAATGAAAATAATTTGCTGATCATTATCCAATTTTATGTACTCTTTATTGTAGAATATACATATTTCTGGATGCATGGTGCGAAATCAGAGACGTGCCGAGACTTGAGGCTGTGTTTTAATTTGAAATTTATCCCCTCCTCATTTCTCTTTCTCTGATCTCTTGCACGACCCCCATCCTTGTGTTGCCTCCTCTCCCTCAATGAAGGTTAGTGTCTCTTTCTCTCTCTCATACTGCAGCGAGCTGATTCTTGGTTTGAATCATCTAGAGCAGCAGCACCAGATCTTAGCTGATTTCGATATCCAATTTGATAAATTGCAATGTTATTTATTACTACCTTATAATTCAGTCCCTAATTAATTTCTATTGTCAGGCTTTTGAGTAAATACAAAAACTGTAAAATTTTGTTATGTTCTGACTTATTAGTCATAAACAGACTGTTGCCTCTTAATTTATCTGTCCCTTGTATAATTGATGGTGGGTTGTTTGGTATTTATGTACTTTAAATGAGGGTTAATTTAGGTTTAATTGAGCATAATGTGGTGCTCTGGTTGCATAAACATTGTTAATCACATTTTTGTCATTGTTAATCAACTATAACTGATTGAGTGCTTCAAGCCGAATCTGGGTTTGAGCTTTTTCCAATTCTATTGGGCTGGAGAAGGCTTTGAGCAAAAGCTTGTTCTTTAGCAGCCATATCTTATATGCATTGAGAACCCCGATCCAGAACCATTAGAGGATTCATAGAAGGCCCAAATCAGAATTAATATATCTCCGAATCATTAATAGATCATTAGGTGCTACTACATGAAACCTCTTTTGAGTACTAACTACATTTGTTTCCTCTAAGAATCAGATGTCCAACCGAAAGACAAAAAGCTCTACCAATGGCAAGAGAAACTGGTCTGAACTTCCACAAGACATTATCCATCTCTTCTCCAAAAAACTCCCTGATATCTCTGATTTCATATGCTTCCGTGCTGTGTTCAAGAGTTGGCAGTTATCAGCCCTAGTCACCGATCCTCCCCCTCAACTTCCCTGGCTACTAGTGCAACATGAAGAACCTGAAGAAAATGCCATTATACGATTCTATTGCCTCTCGTCTGGTAAAGTTCATAATATCTTCTGTCCAAGTTCCCGTCATGCTTGGTTCGAGGGTCCCGCATACTGCTACTTACTTGCCACTAACTTTAGAAATTCCGAGATGTATCTCCTTAATCCTCTTACTCATGGTCAGATCCATGTCCCTTTTGTTACTGTCCTTGAGTTCCCCAACTATATTGGTCCAGATCCAATTGAAGGCGGCGATATTGTCGTTATATCAGACCCTAAGGAATGGAATACCCCACCCAAACTGATGGGTTTTTGGCGACCTAAGGCTGAAAATTTGGTCTATGTAGAAGGGGTTAACGATGGATGTAATGCATATTATATGGGACAATACTTCAGCAATGATGAAGAAACTGGGATTACGAATGTTATTGATATTGGCACCCAAAAAATGGCTTATCAAATTGCACCACCGGAGGACACAAACCCTCTTCTAAATGGTCGCACAATTATGGTGGAGTCTGGAGGAAAGATCCTAAGATTGTTCCAATATTATGAGGGTGAGAAATGCCACTTTGATATATACTGTATTTATTTTAGTGATGGACAAGCGAAACATTGTTGGGTGAAAATCACTGATATCGGTGACCAAATGTTGTTTCTGCAATATTATCGTGGGTTATCATTCTGCGCGAGTAACTTTGCTGGATACAAAGGGAATTGCATTTACTTCTTGGAACACATGCAATATCTTTATAGATACGACATAGCTGATGGTACAACTGAGGTGCTTCCTTTGCCTTTTGATTCAGTGCAGTCTTGGTTTGTGCCTAATCTGGTTAAGCTCTCTGATATCAAGTATGTTTAAGTGAGTACTAATTTAGTATTTGTTTAATTTGATCGAAATTTAGTTTTAGTTGATTTAATTGGACTACTTTCTTAACTCTTTTAGTGATCGGTGCTTTTTCAAAGTTATTTTAGTATTACAAATTTACCTACTGACTTGTATTTAATACCACCGCTTGAACTTTACAAATCCATTGGTGGATTCTCAGTACTGCTAGTTGTTTTAATTTTATTCCCACCTTGGATTATTATATTAGGCTTTATTCCCACTCAATGATTGATTACACAGGAATAAGTTGATATTTTCAAGCCCACAAAAATAAAGCCAATGAGATTTTAATTTCATGATAATGACAATGATTTATTTCGAAATTGCAAGTTACTAGTTTTCGATCCGATTTTTTTATTAATCGAAATTAAATTAAATAAATATCGAAAAGGAGGAACGATATCGATTTATTTCGAAATCTAATAAGAACGTAGTTTCTGTCAACGTCCCTACGGACTGCGATAAAATCAACGTCCCTTTTAATCACGGATTAATCTTAACCCAAACAGCGAGCCCGCCCCAAAAAAAAAAAAAAAAAAAAAAAACCACGGACGGTGGCAAGAACCACGTCCCTAAGGGACTCTCACAACCACACCGTCCCTATGGGACTCTTACAATGAGAGAGAATGCAGAAGTAGACCTGGTCTACTGACTCATGTATAGGACCCCACATGTCCGGTTTCCGTTTCTAATTGCTTTTCTTACTTTATAGTATATACATATAAGCCTTACAATTAACATCAAGTTTCGGAATTATTTAATAATTCAAATCTGAGATAATGCCACAAGGTTCGTGACTTCTCATAAAGGTGGAATAACATATTCAAATCAGATAAGGCCAGGGATTCTACCTCTCAAATTAATTAATAATTAAAATTAACTGGAACCAATAGGTCGGATTGCCACTACTCTATGTATAAGCATCAGTCAAACTGAGTAACTTGCAGCAAAACAACCAAGCAAAACTTCATAAAAAAATAAAAAATAAAAACATGCAAAACATAAAGGGAAACAAAAAATGAGTACTAAATATATAGTAGTCAAAAGGAAAACACACCTTTGGAGGCAATTCTGGTTTTCTGCTGTTCTAAACTAGATGTAAGGTCTTTAATTGACAAGCCTTTTGACATGAAGCCATCAGTATAGATATTATGAATGGGACTGGGGAATCCTGTAAACCTCTCCTTCATTAAAGGGCTTTCTCTTGGCAGAGGCGCAAAGTTGAATCCCGCAGAGGCCTCATCCAGTGGGGCCGCATGTCTGCCAAGGTCCTCTCCCGAATCCTCCTCAAATCTTACAGGTTCAGTTTGCAGTTGTTGTTGGTTTATTCTGTTTCGATCAGTGGTTAATGTGTGAGGGGAGATGCTTGATCCACTTGGCTAGAAAAGACAAGGGAAAGAAAGCAAGCTATATAAATTGATAGTACAAGATTATGATAGAAAAGCACATGCTATATATAGGGAGCCAACTAACCTCATTAATGTCCCTGTAGTGCACAAGCACAATATGTTCCAGCCTCCTGAAATGTCCAAGAAGTAAAGTGTTGGCACCCACATGCACACACCCACACAAACACGCACATATATATGCAGAGAAAGAGAGAGAGAGACCCGTCAAGCATCCAGTAGCTACGCCTCTGAAAGTTTTCATTGTTCTCCCCATGGGCATAGTAGCAATGAAGCACATCTACACTGCCACACTATTTGAAAAAAAAAAAAAAAAATTGAAATCATTACATTTTATGATAATTTTAAGCAATTATTAAGTGCAAACCTTTTCAAGAGCAGACCAAGTATTTACCATGCTCAGCAGGAAATACAGGTACCAACTGACCTCAATTATCTTGTCTTCTATCAGAGATAATTAATAATTCAGCTGATGCTCAAATATCAAGAAATGACGACAAGATTGACAACACATAACTAGACAACTCAAGAGAGCATATTACAGGAATATATTACCAGAAAATAAGAGTCCCATAGGGACGGTGTGGTTGTGAGAGTCCCTTAGGGACATGGTTCTTGCCACTGTCCGTGGTTTTTTTTTTTTTTTTTTTTTTGGCCGGGTTCGCTGTTTGGGTTAAGATTAATCCGTGATTAAAAGGGACGTTGATTTTATCGCAGTCCGTAGGGACGTTGACAGATACCACGTTCTTATTAGATTTCGAAATAAATCGATATCGTTCCTCCTTTTCGATATTTATTTAATTTAATTTCGATTAATAAAAAAATCGGGTTTTCGATAATATGTGTGACGTTTGTGCGGTTATATTTGTGTAGGAAGTAATATATAGTAGGAGTTTAACAGAATAGGTATTATCTAAGGCCCTGGATTAGTGAGCTATTATTGCTTTTTAGATGAAGTGGGAATTGCAAGCTAAGCGGGGTTAGTTGTTGTGCGTTTGGATGGACAATGGTAATCTGAATTAGTCAGCTATTCTTGTTCGGGATTAGTGGTTATTCTGTAAAAAAGATGGAATAATTGTTGCTCGGGTTTAGTGTCCATTCTGAGTTATCTCTGACTTCATCCAAACATACCCCAGTATATCGAATGAAACATACATATAATGTTCTTTTTTCCCAAAAAAAAAATAAAAAAAATTCAAATATCTTATTGGTCATTAGATGAATTATTTCAACTTGATATAGGGTAAATATAATATTATCGGGAAATAATTAATTACAATACAAGAATGAATAAGATTATTCTTAACGAACTCATACTTGTTGGTTGAAATTTTCTTAATTATATTTCTACTATTTGACCCTAGTGAGATAAAGTGCAAAACAATCAATCAAAATTAATAAACGACGTCAAAGTCAATGATGGCTTACACCCCCTTTAGCAATTTCGATATCTTCTCCCAACCCAGTTAAATTAAACTGCCACTTTCAAACATAGGCAAAGAAATGTAGACAGTTTTAAGTACTTAATTATTCACTAAATCTGATTACAGCCTTTAATGAAAAAATAAAAAGGCCCATAATCCTACTAGAATCTGGGTTATACGCGTGCATATCAGCTTGCATGATTGTTGTTTGTTAACCAACGATGGTGAATTGATGATGCATTTTGTCGTGGTTACTGACTACTAGAGAAGGAAATACGTGACACGCCGTGACGTGACGTGATTAACTTTTTTTTTTCACGTGACGTGACGGGACTAAAATAGTGGCGGATGGTCACGTCACGCGTTGTCACGCCGTGACCACACGTGACGTGACGTGTCGTGACGTAAATTAGTCATGTCAATTTTTTTTATATTTTAATTTAAATTGTTGAAAATTTAGAAAAAAGATATGAAAAATTCTAAAATAAGTAAATAATGTGTAAATATTATTTTTTTAGAAAATGTTGCATCTGACATTACTTTAAAAATTCAAATTACAAACATTCATTAGATTAAACTAAAGAAAATAAAAATTAGTACTATATTAGTACAAATATCACTGAACTTACACTAAAATAAAAATATGAATACTCTATACATATAAAAAAAAATTAGATACTCTATGTTTCATACCGTGACGTGATTGGTTCGCGTGACGTGACGTGACGTATATTTTTTCTAGAATGTGATCACGTCACGCGTCACGCGAGTCACGTCACGTAATCGACACACGTGACATGACGTGACGTTAACGTGATGTGACTAGTCACGCCGTGACAAATTTCCTTCTATACTGACTACGTCGTTTATGTGACGCCTTTGTTTATGCACAAAAAAATGCCCAGATGAGGACACAAATGAACTGAAGCACACTCAGTATTTAGGTATGACGTGACGTGACTTTTTTCAGGTGATTTTAATTTATTTTCTTGAACACAGATGGAGATATCCATTTATTGATTAATATAAAGGATGCGATCGATATCTAACAGATTTTTGAGCTTGGATGGGTACAAATTCAATATTAATTAAATTTGATGGACCAAAAGTTTTTAATGCTGGATTCAGACTGTCCGATTTGTTTTAGCTCGAATATTAAAGAGGTTTCCTATACATTTCATCTCGGACCAGATTCTGACCAGATAGTCGTAATCCAAACTCAAACTTGAGTTACTATAGGGAATCCGGACTCGCTTGGTTTAGCAAGCGGCACTAAGAATGTGTATAACATGACAATATAGTTATCGATTTCTTACATTTAATAATAAAATTTTGATGAAAATATTTTACACAATTAATCATAATTTAAATGAGGTATATTCAAAATTAACAATGGGAAATGATAAATTGAAAGAACGACCTATGTGAAAGAATGAGTATATTCTTTTAGTTTTCATTAAACTTTTGTACTATATAAATATAAAAATGAGTACAAAATATGTTAAATTTACCTATATACTATTGTAAAAAATGAGTGCATTCTTTTAGATTTCATTTAAACTTTTGTACTATATAAAAATGATCAGATATTAAACTATTATTTATCTCCATGATGTCAGTACTGTATATATAATTTACTTTAAATAAAGTGACGTAATTATTTTACCTCCAAAAGAAGAATAGAATACAAGCCAATAGATTTCATAATCATATAAAATAAAGGTTAGTTTTAAATTTGTTAATATGTTAGGGACAATTTCTGTCCTCTATATTGTGAAAATTCAGAAGTATTTTTTAAATAATTAATACAGATTTTGTTTTGAAAGTTTAAACATACACATTAGTCATATTCACCTCAACTAGACCCAGAAATTATAGCATAGGACTTGACCCATCTCTTTCTCCGTGGAAATCTATGATAAAAAAAAAAAGTTTTAATATATGTCCAATTTTTACATACATCATTTAACATTTTTTATTTTTATTTTTTTTACTTAGAAATGTTGAAAACTTAGATTCAAACAATATTACTTTAACAAATTAATTGATAATTTTTTATGGCATGAGTTTTTGATAACTTTAAAATAATGACTAATTAGATTTTTTTTTAATATAATCATAACTACATTCTATATATTTTTGTTTTTTAATTTAAACAATATTTCTCAAAAAATTAAATGAACAAAAAAAAAAAAAACTAGTTAACACTTGGTTTTCTATCAACGACATATTAATTGCTCTTTGGCTCAAAAGAAATTGAAAATGCCCCCCAAACGCCCAACATAAATCATCAATTACGTTGATGATTCCATAACCCCAATTTATGGTGTTAAATTAGAATGAAGTGAAAATTTCCATCTAACTATGAAAATATAAATTAAAATATGCAATTAAATGGAGAATGCCTTAACTAAAATTAGTTAAAAAAAACATGGAATAATATGGAATCTAAAAAAATAATTCGGAGCCTAGTAATAACTAAATTGAAAAAATACAAAAATGGGAGTTTGTAATTGGTGTACTGCATGAATCAATAAAATTAAAACAACGCTACATATGACTCATGTACTGCATGAATCAAAAACTACTCTGTGAAATAGCGCCTCCAAATCTTAATAATTATTAAGATTTGAAAAGGAACAACAAATACATTAGTGAAATTCACTCTTATTTAACCTAGGAACAGCAAATATATGAACGCCTGGAATCAAAGAAATTGGTTTGTTCTACCTAAGAAGCTCGATCATTATTATATTAATTTTTGAACAAGTTAATTTATTACAGGCGGCTGTTGACTCGAATGAGAGAGAATGATGTTTGCGAGGAAGGATTATTGTCAAATTATAAAATTCTGAATACAATTACATTTGATTAGAAAATTCTACGAAAATACACTTCTTTTGCAAATATTGAAACAAAAAACCCATTATTCTAAATTTTCAACAAAATGTCGGTCAATTAATTTAGAATTTGACCTTCCTTATTTTCCACATCTATTAAAATTTAATTTCAATTTTAGTAATAAAATATTATAAACTGTAACATTCAATAATTTAAATAATTTTAGCTTCATATTTTAGAATATTATCTAGAAAGTATTATATTTTAATAAAATACAATAATCAGTGTTGATTTGTCATCTGTTTGCTCAAACAAATTCTATTAACTAAGATAGAAGAAGAATGTTTTAGAAGAAAGAGGCTATAACGGGCTTGGTATTTAAATTTTGAGTGTCTGTTCAGCCCACTAGGCCCAATTCACGTTTCTTCATGTTTTGCCTAAAATAACTAGCTTGATCAGTCTAACGACTAGCGCTTTCTTTCTCTCAAACACACTCAGCACCGACAAGTCCTCGCCTCAGCCAAGTTATTCTTTTCCCAAAATGGATGATGGATCAACATTAATTTGCTCTTTCTGATTCCATCCTTGTAAACACAAGTTTCCCAAATCAAACAACTAATTTCACCTCTATTCCTCAAAACCCTAGAACACCGAGTCACCACTAATTTCACCTCTATTGCTGCTGTACCTCCACACCCTCTCTCAGCACCTAGGTTAGAATTTAGTTCTTGGTGTTATTTTTGTTTAATTAGGGGATTTAGATTAGAAGAAAGAGGCTATACCGGACTTGGTGTTTTAATTTTTAGTGTTTGTTCAGCCCACTAGGCCCAATTCATATTCCTTTTCTCAACTTTGCTTCACTCTTTCGGATTCCATCCTTGTAGACTCTAAGTTTCACAAATACAAAAGTTTTGGCCTTTGCTTAATTGCTGTTCTGAACCTAATTTTTTTAGTTTTGTGCTTCGGTGAACCTAATTGTGGTCTTATTTGTTGCAAATGATGTTCTGAAATTGTGCTGTGCTGAGTTTGAATATGTTGATATGTGCTGAGTTTGAATCTGTGCTGTTTATATAATGCATGAACTTTGTGTGATTGCTATTGCTATTATGCATGAACTGTGCATGAGTGTTTGAGTTGCTAAGACCCTATACATTGTTTGGGCTTTTTAATTGGCAGAATAGGGGAAGAACCAGTTTGTGTTTTAAATGTGTTAACTTCTGTTATTAAGTGTTTTAAATATGTTAAGTGCTGTTCTTTAGTGTTTTAAATGTGGTGCTGTTCTTAAGTGTTTTAAATTTGTTAAGTGTTGTTCTTTAGTGTTTTAATTGTGTTACATGTTGTTCGTTAGTGTTTTAAATTTGTTAAGTGTTGTTCTTTAGTTGCTGAGAACTTATTACTTTTCTGTTTGTGTTTTTAATTTTGTTGAATAGGGATAGAAATAGGTTATAATTGTGGTATTAGTCACTTCCTTAAATGTGGTATGTTTCTTCTTTCTTTAGTTGCTGAGAACCTTTATCTTTTTCTGATTTTGCTTTGTCGGATGTCTTTTTTGTTGAATTTTCGCATGTATGAACTATTTCTTTTGTGTGTTAAACTTCAATAATTGGTTTTTGGTTGAATTTAGGTTAAGGTCAGTATTGCAATTGTGCCTTAGTAGGTACTGTTCAGGGTTGTATTGCAATTGTGCCTTAGTAGGTACAGTTCAGGGTTTTCAGTATACATTCAGGGCCTATTCGGACGTCACGGGATTACACGGGATAGGATTTGACAGGAATGGGAACCACTTTGAAATAATGGGAACCCACATGTATGGGTACGACGAAGATTATGGGAATGGTTGAATTGAGTGTTCGGATGTACTTTTTTTTTTATTTTGAAAATTTTTTTTTCTAAAATATTTGATATTATATAATTTTCTTTATCAATACAATTACCAATAATGCAATAAGTGTGTGTGTGTGTATTACATAATTACATAACATTTCTTATTATTTATTATTTTATAAAATATAAATATTTTTTATAATTAAATAAGAAATTTATAATAAGATGAACATGTAGTCCTCTGCATTCAATACTCTAAGTTGCATATATGAAAATTGAGTAGTTTGAAGAAAAAAACCCACGTGGCATATTATTTATATACAAAGGTGTACCTTCTCCTGCGCAATAGAGAAAAAGTTAAAAAAGAGAGATGAATAAAATGGGAAAATAATTGAGTCAGACTCAATTTTCATTTTTCCACAATTTTACATTGCATAGGAAAAAATCTGGGAACAATAGTAGGAATTGACTGGAAAAAAAACAAGCATCCGAATGGGTCTGGGTATTAGAAACCCAATTAGCTCAAAACCCATCCATTCCTATTCTGAACTCCAACATCTGAACACGCCCTCAATGTTTAGGGTTATAAATTGGGGATTCACTGCATTTTGTGAGTGATTAACATATGTGAATGATTGATTTTTGGGGTTCTTTATATCAGATGCAAATCTGAGTAAAGGAAAAGGTTTTGCAAACTGAAAAAAATAATTAGGAGCTTTTTTTGAATTTTGGCTGATGCTTGTCAGATTGATTTTTTTGTTTTTGATATTCTTATTTAAAGTCAATTCTGGTATGATCTTTCAGTCATGCCTAGAACTTTAAAGTTTTTGTGAGTGATTAGCATATATGATCGATTAAGTATAAATGACTAGAAAATTTCCTAACTTATTATTAGAAAGGGAAGGTAAAAGAAGACTAGCTTGTATTAAGAAACAATTATGTTTTCTTTTTAATGTCACTATCCTGCTTAATTAAGTTTGAATAACAAACATAGGCCTTCTTAACTTTAGTACTAACTGCACTTCTTCCAAAAATCAGATGCTCAAGCGAAAGACAAAATGATCTACCACGAGAGAACAAAGTGGTACCAATGGTGTCCGAAGCCCTGAGAGAAATTGGTCTGAACTTCCAGAAGAGATTCTCCATCTCTTCTCCAAAAAGCTATCTGATATCTCTGATTTCATATGCTTCCGTGCTGTGTGCAAGAGGTGGCAGTTATCAGCCCCAGTCAACGATTTTCCCCCACAACTCCCCTGGCTTCTAGAGCGCCGTCAAGTCCTTGAAATGCTTGAAAACGCCTTTCTACGCTTCTACTGCCCCTGGTCTGGTAAAGTCCATACTTTCACCTGTCTAGGTTCCCGTCGTGCTCTGCTCTATGGCCCCGGATGCCGCTATTTACTTGCCGATCACGTGGGAAATTTTGGGAGGTTTCTCCTTAATCCTCTTACTCGTGATCAGATCCATGTTCCTTTTGTTAATTTACCCCTTGGGTTCGTCCCCGACTATATGGGTCCAGATCCAATCAAAGGCAGCGATATTTTTATTATGTCAGGAATTACCAATGTCATGGCTTTTTGGGGACCAGAGGGGTCGGCGGTCGCTACTGTGGTAATGAATATTATATGGGACAATACTTTAGTTGCAACAAAGATACTGGCATTACAAATGTTATTGATATTGCAACAAAACAATTGGCATATCAAGTCGCACCACCAGAGGGCACAAACCCTTTTCTAAAGGGTCACATAATTATAGTCGAGTCAGGAGGAAAGATCCTAATGTTGATCCAATATTCCATGGCAGAGCCATGCCACTTTGATATATACTGTCTTTATTTCGGTGATGGTGAGGGAAACCTTGTTGGGTGAAGATCACTGATATCGGTGATCAAATGTTGTTTCTGAAAGATCAACGTGGATTATCTTTCTGTGCGAGTAACTTTGCTGGATTCAAAGGGAATTGCATTTACTATCTAAAATGGGGACAATATCTTTGTAGATACAACATAGGAGACGGTACAACTGAGGAGTTTCCTTGCCCTTTTGATTCGGTGGATACTTGGTTTGTGCCTAGTCTGGTATAGCTCTCTAATATCAATTATGCATGCATTAAGAGCCAAGTAAGTTTAACTTAGTATTAATTTAGCTTTTTGTTTAATTTATTAGAAATTTAGTTCAGTTGCTTTAATTATACTGCCTTGTTTTACTCAAAAAAATTATACTGCCTTGTTAACTCTTTTAGTGATCTGTGCTCTTGCAATGTTATTTTAGTTACAAAATTATCTACTTGCTGGTATTTAATATCACTATTAAGACCAAGAAATTTTCTCTCAACTGTTTTCTTTTATGTTGGTTTCAGGTATTCAAGAGTCTTGGTCAAGATTTGAGGTGCGTTTCCACATATTAATATATGAGACTAACTTAAATGTCGATCATTCTTGCTGCCACTTGGGTTAATTTTAGTCCCACTTACGGTTATTATATTAGGATTTATTTTGATTCCAAATATTATTCTAATATGGTGAAATTTGATATGTTGTAGTCATTCGTCATGTTGGGTATTTATTTCTAGTTTATATATCTAAATTATGTCCTTGATATGTTGTATGACTAGACCTTGATAAAGAAAGGTTCCTTAGGAGACTTGGCACGTCCATTTTGTGGGTAGGTAGAGACAATAGATAGTATTAACTCAGACAATTTGCTTTTGAACGGGAAGAAGCCAAGATTATTTACGACAGTGGCATTTAACTCTTGACATAATAGAGTTTGCTTATACTTTTGAGTAAATTCAAAAGTATAGTATTTCTAAACCTGATGAGTGCAGTTCATTGTTGTGCTTGATTACACAGAACGAGTTGATTTTTTCAAGAAGCTAAAAAATTAAAACTAGTAAGTTTATGTTTTTCATGATAATGGCAATGATTTCTTATTGGACATGTAATACCAAGCAGGTTGTGAAGGAGGGTTTCAGAAAAAATTTGGGTCTAAAAGGAAATAACAATTTACTAGCTTGTGGAAAAACAAATTCCTCTGATATAGTTGATATAGTTGTAGTAGCAAGTAATTAAACCGTTCAACAAAAGGTTCGATGCATGTTTAGGTAATTTGATTAAATTAAGAAGGCCTAAATTTTGGATATGATAGAAGCAGCCCTAGTAGTTTGCAATTGCTGATGATATTTGTGTTTGCGGTTATATTTTGTGTAAGATGATCGTCAAAATAAAATAATTAGTAATATGTAAGGTCCTAGACAATGCAGAACAATCAATAAAAAATAACTCCAGGACCCAAGCTGGTATAAACGTCGACAAAGTCTATTATTTTTATGTAATGAGATCTTATTGACAATTAATACTGTATTGATTTGTCACATTTTTTATGATCATTGCAAAACAAAATAAACCAACTCTTAAATTTGCCGTTTGCTCCTTTTTTTTTCATTAGAAGCTGCATTGATTGTGTTTGGCAGCTTCACATTTCTTAAATTAACAAAACCAAGATCTTTATTTTAAATATGCCATAAGGAAACTTTGCAATCCTAGACGAAGGCACAGATCAATGACGTGGAAAGTTTGTATTTTTTTCATCACACGGATCATACAAAAACTGTGTACAATTATTAAAGTATCCATATACTTTTTTTTTTTTTAAATAGTGGAAAATCTACCAATTTCATATTGAAACCAAGAGAGTTAGAGGTAAGGTACCCACCAATTACATCTTACAAACTGAGTAAACTACCAAAATAAACTACACAGAATAACCTATCACAACATTACTAACCCTTAACATAAGAAGCCAAATCTACTAAGAACAAAAATTACTCTGTCACTGCACCAAAATATACCTAAACCAACAAAGTAACCAAAACAAGTTAGTCTAAATGATTCCAATCAATGGAATCGTTATCCAGTTGCCCTCCTCCAGACATTTGACTGTCACTTTCAGAATTCTGAGTTTCCTTACTGAATCCTATTAAAGTATTCATATACACTTATGTCATGTTGTTGGTGCATGACATAATAACTCGCTACCTCGATGTTTTTCCAAATTTAAAGGTGTGTAATTTTTTTTGTCAAAGTTATGCTTAGTTGCTTCAAAATACGCAATGAATTGTAGTTATCATTTTAAAAATGCAGGACTTTGCCGTCGGTTATAACGAAGGAAACATCAACCAAATTCACTTAGAGTGGGGTCAATTGTTCTTGAAGGAAGTACTAGTTGAAAAAGGTAAAACAATTTAGGATGTGTTATTTTGTCTTAATTTAGGATGTGTGAACTTGGATGATATTTAATTAGGATGTTTTAATTTGTGAACTTGAACAAACATGTTTTAATTTAGGATGTGTTATTTTGTGAAATTGAAGAATTATTTTTAGGTAATTTTTAGGATGTGTTATGACTGTGAAAATTAGGCCAGCAAAAATATATGGTAGCTGGCCAAAATATAAAAAATATATTTTTTAATATAATAAAAAAAACAAGTAACTGTTATTTATTAAATAAACCGATCTTGTAACAATAACATTATCTATGACTTTAAGGAGCATCAATAACGGCTATATTTTAAAAGGCGTTCTTGATAACACAATCAATAACGGCTTTTTATTTAAAGACCGTCCTTGATTGTACAATCAGTAACGGCTCTTTATAAAACCTTATTATCACATACTATCATAGGAAAAAAAATAGCAATGTGAAAATAAATATTCATTAGAATAAACGGAAAAATTCACTAGAATAAACTGACGATTAAACGTAAAAACGGCCGATTAATCAGAAAAAAAACACCCAATTAATCATTTTTATCTGCAAACAGGCATCCATTAAGCATATTCGTAACAGTTTGGCTGTCGTTTCTGATTAAATGGCCGTTTAATCGGCCGTTAACCCCATTTTTACAACATTGATTTGAACTTGGTGTATTTGATTTATGTTGGTTTGTGTCTAAGGATGACTTGACCGGAACTGAATACCGCACTGAGAGATTATCAATCTCTTACCATTCCACTTTGTGGGTTTCAAGTACAAAGCACAAAATTAGAAAATGAGATGTATAACTTGAAGAATTGCAGGATTGGCCACATAGTGAATTATTTGCTTCAAATAAATCTGCTATGGTATTTCAGTTGTATTAATTTATACTGTAGTAGGTTTATGTTCAATTGGCTTACACCTGTATTATACAACTTAAAAAAAAGTTTTATCATATATTGTGGCTCTTGTTTTGTCATTGGTAATGTATGTATGTATATCTGTACATATATATATATGATTGTATATGATTATTGAAACGTCTTGATGAGTGCCGCTGGTTGTCGGTTATGTTATCGGACGTGACAACTAATAAAAAAATTGCGACAACCCACTGCCGTGATCATTCATGTTACTCTATCGGATATTGGTAAAGACTATATATCATACATGTTACTCTATCGGATATTGGGCATATAACCCACATAAATTTTACGGCCTGCTTGTTGATACAAAAAAATAGATAAAATGTTACTCTTTAAAAATAGATAAAATGCTATATAATTTGATTTATCAGAAGGACTGCAATAAATAATTCGTGTCAATATTTTTCTGGTCGGCTTTTATGAGACAATAAGAAAAATTTTAAAAAATTTTTTTTATTAGAAAAAAAATGATTTGAATCTGAGTTATTGATCCTGGTTCAAAAGTTACTTCTAAATAAATACATAACATATTATAATACTTCTAGTGCATTTAATTTCTAAAAAGTTGTATCTAATTTGATATTTTTTTAATAAGAATCATTTTGTATAACAAAATCAGATAAATTAATATTTTTTATTTTTTATTAAATTATAAAATACTATGATTTAATTATTTTTGTATTGAAATATTAGAAATATTTTATATACTTCTTTGAAAATAGATGAAATTCAATATAATTTGATTTATTAAAAGTACTGCAACAAATAACCAGGATGAATATTTTTCAGGTCGAATTTTTCGTAACTGTAAGAAAAATTAAAATATTTCTTTGTGTGTTATTGGAATAAAAAATAAAAATGTTTTGAATTTGAGTTATTAATTCCGGTTCAGAAGTTACTTCTAAATAAATACATAAAATATTGTGATACTTCTACTATATTTAATTTCTAAAAAGTTGTATCCATTTTGTGAATTTTTTTTATTGTCAGACGAAATGATTGTTACTAAAACAAATTCTAACAATAGACAAACCCTTTTAAAAATTAATTGTACTAGAAAGATCACAAAATTTTATGTATTTATCTAGAAGTGACTTTTAAACGGAATCAATAACTTGAAAAATGTTTTTATTGTTTTCAATAATACACAAACAAATATTTTAACTTTTTTTATAGCCTTGAAAAATCCAAGTTGAAATATGTTGATCTGTGTTATTTGTTGTAGTCTTTCTAATAAATCAAATTAGTTAGCAATCTATCTATTTTAAAAAATATATATAAAATATTTCTAATATTTCAATACGAAAAATAAATAAATTATAATATTTTATTAAAAAAAAGTGATTTTCAATAGCCATTTAATGTTCAATTCCAATTTTTTTCTCAACCAACTATTAAATGACCGGTCCAGATATTTTTATAAATATCCAGCTAACTTGAGTATATTTGTAATTTTATATTTAATTTTGAATATAAATCAAAATGTCGGCTTAGAAACATGCAAATTTAAAGATAAAGAGATAAAGCGTACCCTTTTTCAATTGGCATTATGGATCTCATGCGGCACTGAGCTGTGTGGTATTTTGTGTTACGTTTTGATTTTCTTGCATGGGAAGCAGTACTATCGATGGGCCGATGCCCATTCTGGGCCTTGCACAGGGAGCAGTATGGATGAGATTATTTGTGCGGACAATAATAACACGAAACTGCTGGATCCGCATCATTTGCTGTACTTTTGGACGGTCCAGATTTAATTTCAGCTGATGAGTGCTCGGATGATGGAGGGGGCAATATTATTTTTTCTTTAAAATTCATGCCAAAATCTTATTTCGTCCGTCCGATTTAGATGTCAATACCAGATGTGAGAATTTTGACGTGAATCAAATAATTCTGACTGATTCCCCTTCCATATTACTGTGGGAATGTATTCATGAAACCGCACTTTTGTGTGAAAGCTAACACAAAAAAATCACAGTTCACAAATATTTTTGTGAAAATGAAAAATTATAAATTCCGGCTTTTATCACTACAGCAGATTTGATTTTCAGCGACCACTATCAGCGACCGGGAGTCACGCCGGTCTCTGAAACTCAATTTTTTTAAAAAAATAAATAAAACAAATAAGAATCGGAGTCCAATGGTTTTCAGCGACCACTATCTGCGACCGGCGACTCCTCCGGTCGCTGAAAACCATTAAAAAATTAAAAAAAAAATTCGACAACTATCAGAGACCGGCGAAAAACAGTTTCAGCGACCGACGAAAAGCCCGGTCGCTGAAAATCATCTCCAAAAACCCTCGCGCCAGGTCTCTTCCTTTCGCGCGTTTAGGTTTTGATTTTGTACTGTGCGCGACAGATCGGAGAAAACCATCTGCTGCTGTGCGCGACAGATCGGAGAAAACCCGCCGTCGCCTGTGCCCGCCACTCCCCGCCTCCATTTTGCAGGTTCTTTTCACTTTTATTTTACTCTCTTTTCTCCTAACACCAAATCAGTGGCCATAATGCCTTTTAAATGTGTTAAAACCTTGAACCAGATTCATACCAATGCCCAAATCATGTCTAGCAGACCTCTGGTATTGTACCAAGTCCAAACTCAGTAACCAAGCATGGTTCAATACCCACTGGTACAGTGCAATGCACTGAAATGCACCAAATAGACCCCTGTGCACAAATCTGTCATTTCTAGATAGTACAGCGACCAAATTGAAAATATATAAACACAGTTCAATAAAGGACTCAGAGACAAGCATGTTCATGACAAATTTTCCATTTATTGGATTTTTCTGCTATTTTTAATGATTTTTCAAAGTTCATATTTCTAAAAATTATAAAACTGCATATGCACAGTTCTGGAAATTTGATATCAGTTTACTGTTCTGACCTTTTCATAAAACAAATAATCTTGAAATATTAGATAAAAAATATATTTGGAATCTACACTCTCTGACAATGATTTTAGACTCAAATTTTACTCAAATCTAAGTCCTGTAGCGTTCAAAATAAATTCATGAATTAAATACAAGTTTTCTGTCACTGATGGACAATTATACCCCTGACAGCTTCACAAAAATCCTTAAAAATATAAATAAATTCTCAAAAATGATAAAAATGGTTCTGGATACTCCTGATACATTGTATTCCATGTTTATGACCTTGTACAATGTGATCCTTCATCAAAAACCTGATTTTAAATGAAGATTCAGATTTGTAAATAAGGTGTTAGGAGAAAAGAGAAGAGAAATGGCGCCAAGTAGAAAGGGAAAGGGAAAGGCGACGGCGGGATCTGGAGAAGAGAGTAGCGGTAGTCAGAGAAATGTACGGGGTAAGAACGCATATATTCCGCCACCATCAGATCCGAATTTGTGACTCGTTATTCGGGTGACGGGACACAGGTAATTCTCATTTTTTCCCTTGTGTTGTAATTATACATTAATTGTATTGATTGTAATAATTATTTCTGTTTGTAGAACTTTTGATGCAGGTGATCCAGAAAATACCAAGCATGTCAACAAAATTGTTTCACAGACTATACGCAACAATTATCCTGGCCCATTTTTCAGTTACTCTGCTTTTCCCGAGTCGATTAAGCTCCTTTGTAAGAGAGAGTTTTCGGTGAGAGAAATTTACTTTTATCAAACCACTAATAATTATTACTTGTTAAATTTTTCTAACCACTATGCATTACAGAGTTACTACATTTTTGCTCCGGAGGAAAGTGAAGACAATGCCTGGGATGTTTTTAAGAAGGTAGCGGACAAACGGTTGCAAGATATGCTCCACAAGGCAAAGTTTGCAGCGAAAAAGGAATACGGGGATAATATGCAGGAGTGGAAGGAGCATTCGGCGCCTAGCCCGCACGATTGGATCAAGTTGGATCATTGGCCCGGAGTCGTGGATCATTGGTGCAGCGACTCTTTTACTAGTCGGAGCGAGCGAAATAAGGCCAATAGGGCAGCCGTAGAAGGGTCGGTGCCACGACGGGCTCGTGAGCATGCTTGTTCACAAACAGCGCTTCGTAAGTTGTTTTTTTATTAAGTTAATTAATTTTCATTTTAATTGAATCAAATCGAACTAACGTTGATAATTTTTTTTGTAATTGAAATTGTCTTTCAAACTATTAACAGGAGAAGGAAAATCAGCGTGAATCCAGATGGTCTGATGAGCTGTTCGCGCCGACCCATAAAAGCAAGAAGACGGGGCAATTTGTTTCCACCAAGGCTCAAAAGGCATATGTACGTAATACAACATTACAACCGCTTTATAAAATTCAATTTAAACTGGTCAAAATATTATTGTTATATCTATAAAATTTGCGGGACAATTATGAGAATGCGATGAGGCTTAACCATGGAGAGAACAAAAATGAGGCCTGCATTTGACATAAATGTCCGGTACACTTCGGCTGTCGATGATCGTAATGCTCATGGCGACAATTATGGCCTCGGTGCTCTAGGTAAAAAAAACTTTTCTTGAAACCTATAATTTTTTTTTTTTTAATTTGTAAGATAGTACTAACTGTCTATTCTTTAATGTTCTAGGCCGACGAGAGCCATGTATCGTGTTGGTGGATCTAGCAAGACTACTTCACATTCTTCAGGATCATATTCTTCGCGCCACCGGCTTCACGCCTTACACAAGAGGATATTGAAGCGATGTCTTCTCATGTGATGACATCGATCATGCCTAGGCTCACCGACACGATCACCGACCGATCGCAGAGCCTTGGATCTACTCAAGTACGAAATTCAATTTATCAGTATGTTTTAATTGTCAATCATATATCCGAAATCCTAATTATTTAAACAACTTATAGGGAGGTTCGACCTCAAACCATACCTCGATGCCGGATACTCGGGATGACGACGATGATGGCGAGGATCTCGAGCGAGATGATACTTCTTAGATTTTCTTGAGTTGGTATATTTATCTATGTTATAGTTTAGGTTCAAATATTTATGTTAGCATACTTACATACTTGCGTGGATTGGATATTTAGCATTTTTATATTTTTGTTCTATGTGATTGTTTATGTGTTTTTAATATTTATTATATATGGGAATATCGATGCAATTGTACGTCTGATAACAATTTCGAAACGACAAAATATCAATAATAAATAAAACCAATAGAATCGAAATCAATAAAAAAAAAGAAACAAATTAAAAAAAAAAAAAAATTGACTATCGCGACCATTTACAATTATCAGCGACCAAAACGTTTGGACGCTGTTAACTAAACATGACGTCAGCATACACTTTCAGAGACCAACACAAAGTGGTCTCTGAAAGATTATCAGCGACCGGGATGACGACTTTCAGAGACCGGTGACGTCATCCGACAGTATCAGCGACGACACTTTCAGCGACCGGTGTATCAGCGACCAAAAATGACTATCAGCGACCAAAACCATAATCAGCGACCGGCGCCGTATATTATCAGCGACCGGGGTCCCGGTCGCTGATACGTCATTCTGCTGTAGTGTATTGACCTAATAGAAGTTATTAAGTAATAAAAAGCTATAATATTGTAATAGTATTGTCCCACTTCAATTCTTTTATAAACAGTATATAAAGTTGCTAGTTTTTATAACTTCAACTCTTTTATATACAATAAAGTTGCAAATTTTTGTAAGGAAGATTAGATTAAAGAACTTGGCATTTGCAATTATTGCTTAATCCAAAACGAGAAATAAATTTGATGTTTTCTCTATAAAACTCACTATAGGAAAATAATAACACAAAGAGAAATATTTGAGGCAAAGATTTTGTAATTATACATAGTGTACCGAAATTTTTTTCATATCCTAAAAAAAGAAAAATTACAAAAGTTGCCCTCAGTTTTTTTAATTTTCAAACAGACAAGAAAAAAAAAAAACTCATAGGCTACCGCTGCAAAAGCCAGTGGTATTTTTTTTTCAGACAAAATTAAAAGTATGGTTGAATTTTTTAAGTACTTTTTTTGCGCTGAGATCGATGCACCGCTATCGGGATTAACCATGATATAAAACATCGACACGTCATCGATGATTTTGCAATGAAATATCGATGCATTGTTTCTAAACTTTAAGCAACCATAAATATCTGTAGGAAACTCCAATTTGAGCGTTTGACCACAAATCGGAAAGCTCGCAAAGAGATAGAAAGCCTGATGTCCTATGATGAGAAAAATTCAAGATAAAAATAATGACCACAAATTCTTATACAATATTAACAAAAGAATGTTTTAAATTAATGAAGCATCAATGAGATAAATGAAAAAAAAAATTGTATAATACTTCTATGAACAAAACCATAATTGAAAATCACCTCTTAAGCTTTTGGCGAGAATAAGAATATAATTGGAAGCTATCTGAAAGATATTGAAGATTTCATCAATAATATGTGTGCAATCAGGGATGTAGCTAGCCAAATTTCTAAAATATATATGGACATCACACGTGAATGGGAATCACTAATAAAAAAAAACTCATGCTGAGAATAGAGATCAACAATACTCATGCAATTTATATAAAAAATTGTAAAGCTTACATTCTCTCTCAAAAAAAAAAAAAAGTTGGATTTAACTTTAGTGCTCATAGTTTTGTTGAAATCCAATTATTTTCATAAGATAATTCTCAAATAATTTGAAATCCAATTATTCTCATAAGATACAACACTAACTAGCTGATATTTCAAAATACTCACTGGTATTCTGGCTAGGTGCTTTGGAATCATTATATTGCTCAGGTAGGGTCGAAATTTGTTAAATGGTCTAAATTTATGATTGGGATTAAGCGTGTTAATTATTTGCAATAATAAGTGTAAGGCTGTTATAACCTGAATTTTTAAAAATTGGTTAATTATTAAAAATCATAATTTACTTATTTAAAATTAAAATTTAATAGATAATTAAAATAGGCAACACTGGAAAAAAAAATCAAAACAAATAATATGTGAATTAAAATTTCAAATCCACGAATAAAAAAATACTTAGAAGTAATTAAGAATTTGTATTTTGAAAGAGAATTTTGAAATAAGATTTAACGAAATAAATTTTATTAATAAAATAAACAATTATAATTAGTAACTGAAGCCAAATTTAATGATCGAATCATATAATGAATTACAAATATTTGAACAATAAGTACAAATAATATAGAAAATTATATCTTGAAACTTAAACGCAAATTGTAAGGAGAAAAGTCATGTTTAATTGTGGAGTAAGTGGTGAAATAAACTATTTACTTCATTTTTAAGGAGTCAGTTGGAGTAACATTTGAGTTAATCCAGTTTTAGTTATTCCACATAGAGAAGTAAAGTAAATTACTCCACCTGTGAGTCCCGCTATTAGAGTAAAATCATGTTATAATTTTCTCTCTATTTATTAGCTCACTCCATCCAACTCCAACCAATCTCCAACCAAACATGATTATTTTAATTTGCCTTAACTCTGAGTAAGAAATTTAATCTGGAGTAACTTTACTCCACAACCAAACATGACCAAAATGTACAATTTAACTGGACTAAATCAAAAGAAACATAATATTTAAAAGGAAAAATTGTGAAAATGCCACTCCAAAGCTTTCAAATTGTGAAAATGTCATTCCGAACTTTGAAATTATCAAAATGACACTACAAACTTCATTAATTTGTAAAAATGTTACTCCAAATAATTAATGACTAAAATAACCTTTTTCTCCTCTTCTTTCTCCTGCCTTCTCTTCTTCTACTTCTAAAGTGAAAATGCCATCGTCGTCAGTCGCTTGCGTCGCCAATGTCGCTGTCGCTGAAGAGGAGATCAGGGAGATGGTGCCGCTGGTCAGTCACCTCTGATCATGGAGATGGTGCTGCGGCCGCTCTCTCTCCCTCTCTCTCTCTCTCTCTCTCTCTCTCTTTAGGTTTTTGCGTGAGGAAGAGAAGGTCGGGGATGGGGCTGGCAGTTCCGAAATTACCTCAACTAGAGGCTCCAGTTCGGAACAAGAGAAGAAAAAGCAGGAGAAAGAAGAGGAAAAGAATGAGATATTTTAGTTATTAATTATTTGGAGTGACATTTTTACAAATTAATGAAGTTTGTGTTGGTATTTTGACAATTTCAAAGTTCGACATGACATTTTCACAATTTGAAAATTTTGAAATGACATTTTCATAATTTTTCCTAAAGAATGTTGAACTGTCACATGGATCCATTTTGTTAGATATGTGCCACACGTATAGCCACATAAAATCCTATTTCTTTTTCTCTTTTTCCTCTGCTTTGCTTCCTGTCGAAGTTTCCCCCTCCCATCACTTCCAAATTCCCCTTTTTTTTTTTTCGTCTTTCTTTGCTTCCTGTAGAAGTTTCTCCCTCTCCCATCAATTCCGAATTCCCCCTCTTCCTCTCTTCCGTATTCTCACCTGTCGCTGCCCCTCTCTCTCCCTGGCGGCCAGTGGAGTGCCAAGCACATCTCCGAGAGGAATCGCACCTCCGCTGCTGACAGCGCCGCCTTGTCCAGACTGCCAGTGCTGTACCTCATCTACCTTCACACCCTCTCTCAGCATCAAGTTCAGAATTTATTTTGTTATCATTTATTAAAATTACAAACAGTGCTTTTAGGGCTTAGGGTTTTAGGTTTAGCTTTTTATTTAAATTATTCATTTACGAAAGTGTTTTATTTAGTTATTTAGACCACCTAGAACAAAAAGTTTTCTGGTTTTTTTTGTTACATCTTGATACTTAGTGAGGGCTTTTTTAAAATCATTTTTTGTCTCCTGTTGTATTGTTGTTGTTCATGGTTTAGAAATTCGGAATTGGAATCGGGTTCTTGACCGTGGAAGCGGAATCAGATGAATTGGCCGGAATCGGCTGAGTTGACTCGGAAACTCGTATTTTTTTTGGCATAACTTGAGTTGACCTTTTTTTTATCATGATTTGTATAAATTTAATTTTAGAATAATATATATTTTTTTTGTTAGTTAAAAGGGCTTGCTCAGAACTTTAGTAAAATGTATTCTTTAAAACACCTAGGCCTAAAAACAAAATTCTTGCACAGAAATAATTTGTTGAAGTAATTTGATCAGAACTACCGATGCTTAAACGGTGCAAAAGGCAAATAGAAATCATTTGTAATTTGTCAACAAAGCAAGATGATAAATAAGAATATCTAAAAACTGTTACCAATTTTTTTTTTTAATTGAAAAAATGCCAGACTTAGCTAGACTCGGTCTAACTCGGTCTGACTCAGCGTGAGACTTGGGTGAAACTCGGACCGGTCACGTTTGATACCGAGTTCACTCGGCAGAGTTGACTCGGTATCGGTCGAGTTCCCAAACCATGGTTGTTGAGGCTGTTCTGAATTAAATTTAATTTTGGTAATATTTACCAAAATCCCTATAATTTTGTTGTCGTCTTATTTGTGTTAAATGATATTCCGAATCCGTGCTGTTTGAAAAATGCATGTACTTTGTGTGATTGCTATTGTGATAGAGTAATAACCAGTGTTGAGTTGTTGAGACCCTCTACACTGTTTGGGCTTTTTAATTGAGAGAATAGGGGAAGAACCGGTCAGTGTTTTAAATGTGTTAAATGATGTTCTTTCGTGTTTTAAATGTGTTTAAGTTTTGTTCTTGAGTTGCTGAGATCCTTCTTTTCTATTTGAGATTTTAATTAGGTTGAATAGGGATAGAATTAGGTTATAATTGTGGTATTAGTCCCTTTCTCAAATGTGGTTTGTTTCTTTCTTCTTTACTTGCTAAGAACCTTTACTTTTCTGATTGTACATGCCTTTTTAGTTGAATTTTTGCATGTATGAACTATTTTGTTTGTGTTAAGGTCAGTATTATAATCATGGCTTTGTAGATACTGTTCAAGGTTTTCAATATGACATGCAATGTTTAGGATTATAAATTGGGGTTTCACTTAATATTTTGTTTACTGTTATAATATTTGGTTTATGGTCTATTGTCAAGTTTAGGTTGAAAACTTGTTCATGTACTATTATCCATAGAAGGAAAAACCGGCCGTTCCGGTCTGGAATTGGCAGGTGCCAATCTGATTTCAGTTTGAGTTACCCGGTAAGTGTTGATTCCAGTCAAATTTCGGCGAAACGGCTCAATTTCAGTCTAATTTCATCCGTTTCAATCAAATTTTGGCCGATACGGACTGAAATGGGCTGATATGGGCGAAACATCATGGTGCACCACACATGGACACGGTCCTGTGACCGCGCAAAATTTTTTTTTTTTTGCACCAACTACGAATCGAACCCAAGATCTGCTGGGTAAGTAACATATAACTTTCCCACTGCACTATATCGCTTCTGTTGTTTGTAACTACCAACTTTTATATTTAACATATACTGCTGCGGACTTTACATGTACTTGAAGCCTTGATTTTCATTTTTTCTGTTTTTAGTTTTTGAATTTGTCTCTTTGGTTAATTTTTAATATTTAATTATATAATACAAATGTTAAATTAATAAAATGATTAAAATAAAATACATATAGCAGCCGTATCGTATCCATAATTTTTGAAAATTGACATATCGCCGTATCCGTATCGTATCCAACATTATACAATACCAGTATTGTATCCTACATGTATATATTTTATAAACTAGTCATTTTTAATCATTTGTATTATATTGTATTAGTGAATTATTTAATTATATATGTTACTAGAAATGATACCTATATGATACCTAATGCTTATATTATATTGTATTAGTAGATTATTTAATTGTAATAATTTATCTAAACAGAAATTGTTGACAAATTATTTTTTATCAATTTTTTTTCTATTTTCTATTATAAAATGAGCTTCTGGCTAAGAAGTCCGAGTTTCCGATCCGATTCGGCTGATTCCCGACCGATTCCGATTCCGATTCCAATTTTTCCTTCTATGCTATTATCTAATTATAATAATAACGTGTATTGTGACAGAGTAATGGTGATACCAGGAGAGCAAAGCTGTACCGATGGCATCCTAAGCCATCAGAGAAACTGGTTAGAACTTCCCGAAGACATTCTCCATCTCATCTCCAAAAAGCTCCCTGATATATCTGATTTCATACGCTTTCGTGCTGTGTGCAAAAGGTGGCAGTTATCAGCTCCAATCACCGATCCTCCTCCACAACTACCCTGGCTTCTAGAGCACCGTCGAGATGTTGAAAGTAGCATTATACGCTTCTACTGCCTCTCTTCTGGCAAAGTTCATTCTATCACCTGCCCAGGATCCCGTAATGCCTTGCTCCAGGGCCCCGCATGGCGCTACTTATTTGCCCCTCACATGAGAAATTCCAAGATGCATCTCCTTAATCCTCTTACTCATGATCAAATCCATGTCCCTTTTGTTAATTTTCTTGAGTACCCCAACTATATTGGTCCTGATCCAATTGAAGGCGGCGATATTCTGGTTATATCAGGACCTGTGGAGTGGAATAGCCGACCCAAACTGATGGCTTTTTGGCGACCTAAGGCTGACAAATGGGTCTTTGTAAAAGGAGTCGGTGATGGTGGTAGTGCATATTATATGGGACAATATTTCAGCAATGATGAAGAAACTGATATTACAAATGTTATTGATATTGCCACCAAAAAATTGGTTTATCAAGTCGCACCACCAGAGGGCACAAACCCTCTCCTAAAAGGTTGTTATATAAATAGTTGTACATTTCTGGTTGAGTCAGGAGGAAAGATTCTAAGGTTGTTCCAATATTACGAGGCTGAGCTGTGCCACTTTGATATATACTATCTTTATTTTGGTGATGGAGAAGGGAAACCGTATTGGGTGAATATTACCGATATTGGTGACCAAATGTTGTTTCTGCAATATTATCGTGGGTTGTCTTTTTGTGCAAGTAACTTTGCTGGATTTAAAGGGAATTGCATTTACTTTTGTAAATACGGACTATATATCCGTAGATACGACATAGGAGATGGTACAATTGAGGTGCTGCCTTGCCCTTTTGATTTAGGTGGGACTTGGTTTGTGCCAAGTCTGGTATAGCCCTCTGATATCAATTATGCATGCATTAAGAGCCAAGTAAGTTTAACTGAATATTAATTTAGGTTTATCTTTAATTTGTTAGAAATTTAGTTTTGTTGTTCTAATCGGGACTGCCTTCTTAACTCTTTTAGTGATTGGTGTTTTTGCAAAATTATTTCAATATTTAAAATTTACCTAGTGAATGGTATTTAATACAACGACTTGAACTTTACAAATTTATGGGTGGATAATGGACAAAGAAGTTTTGTCTCACTTGTTTTCACTGTGTTAGTTTCAGGTACTCAAGAGTAACTGTCTGATTTGAGGTGTGTTTTTGCATATTAAGATACTAGCTAGTATCGTGCCCATGCGTTACAATGGTGACATATTATAAGAATGAATAGAATACGAAGAGATCATTTTAGTGTCATTAATTTGTTTAACTAATACGGACATCTTTTTGTAAGTGCTGCCTATTTTTGTCTAAATTTTTTTGCTAATTTGAGCATGGTAATGAATATTGTTACTCCATTAGTTTCAATTAGTTTCAAAGATAAGAAATAAAAAAAAAAAAAAACAATTTTGCGACGCTGTAAACTTCAGGTGGCCATCCTCAATTCCAATCAATTCACAAATATCAACAGCATGTCGAATATATTATAACAGTGACTCCCCCCCGGAAAATAAATAAATAAAAATAAAGAAAGAAATACTTGTAGTTACATTTTTTTTTTATGCAAGAGTGGCTGAAATTGATGTTCATGATTAAATTATTAAGCAAAAGCTGAATGTAATTCTACTCAGTAATTGACTGACTTTAGCTACAGGACACTCTTTTGCTAAATCAGATGGATGTACCTTTAGCTCTTCCAAACACATGTAAAAGCAAATCTAAAGGAAACGCAGCTAAATTTAAATTTTCATGAGAATTGTTGATGAAGTATAAAATAAAATAAAATCAAGCTCTTTTAAATTGATCTGAACATTCCCTATGTAAAAAGTACCTGACACTTGGGTATTTCAACTGGACACATCATTCCCCAGTGAGAATTATGCAATTGACATGGTTTTGCCAATTTCCTGACAAATTCAAGGTTATGATCAGCAAACAAGTATGATACTATAATCTGCTCTTCTTCTTGTAAAGTACAAAACTAACCTTCACGCCCAACAGGAGAGGTCAGCCTCCTAAAATGAGATAATGTCGAAGCATATATGAGACAATTGAACACCCAAATGAAGAGTATGAGCATATTAATCTTACTCATACAGGTTTCAAACAATAAAGAGAACATGATTTCATATACCTGTGATACTACCCCAGCTTTTGTACAAGCTTGAATTGCTTGGCCCCAGTTGAAGTAGCAAGGGAGTAGAATATACCATTTGTTACGGTCTTAGCTTTAATAACGAATTGCAAGTTAACCTCTTTTCCAATGTCAACACACTGCTCAATAAGAGAAGTTCCATTGTCATGTCGGTATAATAAGCTTCAACTCATTAATGTAACTTGATCTTTGAAAAATTCACATAGTAAAAATAACACAGTGAGCAACATACATAAATGGTTTTAAACAAGCACTTACATCGTTAGTTGAATATCCGTATTTCGCTTTTATTTCATTATAACTAAAATAATTTGATTAGAGTTGAACCCTCTCTCCTATCTGTTTTGCATCGGAAAAGAAAAGGAAAGGAAAAAAGTGTCATTCACCACCATGAAATGAGTCTTTTTGATTCATTCCCCTTTTTTCTATTGTGTTTGAATGTTATTAAATTCCAATCAACTTTTGAATATTATAGAGTTATCCTCAGCTGCTTTTATGATTGTCTCTAAGAAGCGACAATAACGAATTATCTTGATTACGGTTCTAAATCTTGTAAGATAGAGACATAATGCACTTAAGGACGGTGTTTATGTTAGTATTTGATATAAACTTAATATATTTAATAGTAGAAGAGAGAACACTCTATGATTGTATCTTCATTATCAATATTCTCTTACTCTCTTACATTCAAAAGACTTCTTACACATTATATAGATACAAAGAAACTTTTTGTTAGTATTTGATAAAAACCTAATATATTTAATAGTGGAAGAGAAAATACTAAATGACAGAAATTTAACTTGTATGATCAATATTCTCTTACTCTCTTACATGCAAAATATTCCTTACATATTATATAGGTCTATAGAAACTTTCTACACACTCAACTATCACTAAATAACATTTAAACCTCTCATTAACCCTCTCTATTTCTTATACATGTTTTTTCATCTTTCAAGACATCCTAGAAGACCACAATCTCATGACTTCTAGAGAACTCCAATATATTCATGACAATTCTAGAGGGTTCCAACAACTAATTAATACATTTGACCAAATAATTAAGTTTATTATTTCTAACATCCCTCCTTAAACTTAATTATCTTCATTCTAGCATTTCGAGCAATTTCTTGAATTTCTTGAAAAGTTCGTCCGGCAAAGGTTTTGTGAAAATATCCACCACATGATCACGACTCCCCACATGAGTCATCTCCACCTCACCATTTCACATTTTCTCGTATAGAATAAAAACGCACATCAATGTGCTTGCTTATTTCATGATGTATCGGGTTCTTTGCCAATTTTATTGCCGACTTGTTATCCACTCGAATTTCAGTTGGCTTCTCTTGATAAAAATTAATATTTTTCAATAATTTACAAAGCCATATAGCATGACATATGCATTATGATGCAACAACATATTCTGCTTCACATGTTGATAAAGTTACAATCGGTTGTTTCTTTCGAGAGCCATGTAAATACCATACCTCCATTGAAAAATAAGAAACCCGAAGTGTTCTTTCTATCATCCACATCTCCACACCAATCACTATCAAAATATCCAACAAGATTAAACTCATTAGTACAACAATAAAATAATCCATGCGATAGTGTACTTTTGATGTAACGAAGAATTCATTTTATGGCTTTCCAATGCGTCATTTTCGGCTCCTCCATATATCGGCTCACCAAGCCGACTCCATATGCTATATCCAGCCTTGTACATGTGAGATACTGCAAACATCCAACCAAACTTCTGTAAACAGTTGCATTAACTTCGGTACCTTCATCATATCGGAATATTATTATGCCACTCTCAACCAGAGTACTAACGGGATTACAATCTTTTATTTTAAATCTCTTCAATATCTCCTTAGCGTATGCTTCCTGAGACACAAAAATTTCATATTCGTCTTACTTCACTTCTAACCTGAGAAAGTATGACATATGACCCAAATCGGTCATCTCAAACTCCTTTGTTATTTCTAACTTAAACTTCTCAATCATGTCCAAATTATTTTCCGAAAAAATTAAATTATCAAGATACAAGGCCACAAATAAAATATCATTTTTATGTACCTTCACATATAACGCATGCTCGTATGGACATTGCACGAACCCGTGCTCCTTGAAATATGCATCAATTCGAGTATTCCAAGCTCTCAGTGCTTGTTTCAACATGTACAATGCCTTCTTCAATTTTAACACCTTGTTTTCTTTATCTTCTTTCACATATTCAAGAGGTTGTTCAATGTAAACTTCTTCTACAAGTACTCCATTTAAGAATGCTGACTTGACATCCATTTGGAAAATACTCTATTTGTTTTGAGCCGCTAACGAAATTAGTAACTGAATTGTCTCCATTCTTGCAACCGGGGGCAAACACCTCTTCATAATTAATTCCGGCTTTTTACTTGTATCCTTTCACTACTAATCTCGCCTTGTATCTTTCTATCTTGCCTTGTATCTTTCTATCTCACCTTGTGCATTCATCTTCTTTTTGTGAACCCACTTCACACCAATAGACTTATGACCCTCGGGTAATGTCGCAAGTTCCCAAGTATCATTCTTCACAATAACATTCATCTCCTCTTGCATTGCGGCTTGCCATTTTTCATCTTTAACGGCTTGTTCAAATGTGATATTCTCCGTATCTGCCAGAAGACACACCAAGTGTAATTCATTTGTCCCTCGTAAAGATCTCTTAAGCTTCTAATTTTTGGTGTTCTCGGCTCATCTTCATTGTCGGATAATGGCGAAGAAGTTTCAGCTTGTGTTGATGTATTTGTCGGTGTGGGGATTTGTTGTCGATGTCGCCTTTTGCATCTCTTCATGTGACATCTCCTCCATGAAACTCCAATTCCACATGCCTTCTTCATTAATCTGCACATCACAACTCATATATACCTTTTTAGTAATAAGATCATAGAGATTATATGCCTTGGATTTCTCATCATAGCCGATAAAAATCAACTTCTTGCTTTTATCGTCGAGTTTTGTGCACTTTTGATATGGAATATGAGCATAAGCCACACTTCCGAACACTTTCAAATTAGCCACTGATGGCTTGACACCACACCATGCTTCTTGTGGGGTTAAATTTTTCAAACTTATTGTTAGACATCGATTTTGTAAGTAAATTGCGCACCTCACTATTTCAGCCCAAAATTCCTTCAGCATGTTTTTGCTCTTTAGCATGCTTCGAGCCATGTTGAGTATGATCCGATTTGTTCTCTCTGCTACTCTATTTTGTTGTGGTGAATAAGGGACTGTTAGGAACCTTCTATTACCTTTTTTTTCCAGAATTTCATGAACTCCTTTGAGGTAAATTCACCACCTCTATCGGGCCTCAACTCTTTTATGCGCATAAAGCTCAAATTTTCAACAAGCGCTTTAAACTCTTAAAAACTGAAAAGATCTTTGATTTTTCCTTCAAAAAATAAACTCAAGTTCTTCGGGAATAGTCATCAATGAAAATAATAAAGTATCGGTGATTGCCAAAAAAGTTTGAAGTGATTGGACCACATATATCGGTATGAACCAATTCAAGCACCTTCTTTATACGATAACTTGCTTCCTTCGAAAAAAAGTTTCTTTAGTGCTTTCCTAACACACAACCTTCACAAAATTTGTCACAGTGGTCTATTTTTGGTATGTCCTTCACCATTCTTTTATTTGCTAATTCTTTCAAACCTCCAAAGTTTAGATGACTAAACCGCAAATGCTATAATCAAGTTTCATCCTCTACACATGTCTTTAAATACTTTGCTTCAATATTTACCAAATTCAACTTAAACATGCGGTTTTTGGTCATTTATACTTGTGCTAGCAACCGACTATTTTGGTTCCTCAAATAAAGTATTCGGTATGTCATAAAAAACATGTAATCACATTTCAACAATCGACCCAAACTCAAAATATTACTCTTCATCTCCGAGACATAATAAACATTAGAGATAAACCCCTCATGTCCATCTTTACATTGAAAAAGAATTTTACCTTGGCTTTTAACATGCACTTTTGAGACATCTCCATATGATACATGATCATCAACAACACCTTCAAGTTCTGTAAACATGTGCTTGTATCCACATATATGGTTGCTTGCACCGGTGTCCAAATACCACACCGAATCATTTTTTGCATGGGCTTCTTTGCTTGCTAGCAATAGCACTCTATCACTGCCTTTCTCTTCAATTTTCTCATTCCCATCATTCTTCTCATTGTAATAACATTCTGCTGCATAGTGCCCATATTTTTTACAATTGTAACATTGAATATTGTACTTACTTGATTTTCCTCTTCCTCGACCTTAGCCTCCGCCGTACGAGTTTTGTTGGTTCTTCTCTTCCTTATTCTAATTATATTGATATTGTCCTCTACCACGGCCTCTATAGCTGCTACCACGGCCTCTACCGTGATTACCTTCACTGTTGCCCATTTTTCTTCTTTGATTGTCGCCTTGGCTTGAAGTGCTTCGTCTAACACTTCTTGCTTCTTTTTCTTCTTTCTTTGTTCATGAGCTCTTAAGAAACTTGAGAGCTCATCTACGATTAATTCTGCCAAGTTTTTTGACTCTTCTATTGCACACACCACATTCTCAAAATCTTCGATTAAAGACCAAAGTATTTTCTCTACTACTCGACCATCGGTTAGAGTCTCACCATTTCTCTTCAATTGATTGACAATGGTTTGTACCCTCGTAATGTAATCGGATACACCTTCCGTCTCCTTCATTTTCATTGCTTTGAGCTCACCACGAAGAGTTTGTAGGCGCATTTGTTTGATTCGATCGGCACCTTTGTATGCATTCTCGAGTATCTCCCATGCCGCCTTTGAAGTTATTGCACCTACAATTTTCTCAAAACCAGATTCATCAACTGCTTGAAACAAAGGGTAAAGTGCGGTTTTATCTTTCATACGCATTTCGTTCAACGCCCTCAACTGATTCACCGTCTGATTGCCTGTTGCAGTTGGCTCTTCATAGCCGACTTGTACTACTTCCCACGCATCTTGCGCATCGAGCAAAGCCTTCATTTGTATATTTCAATTATCATAATTGTTCTTTGTGAGACGAGACAATGGAACTTGTCCCAACGATGTTACCATGGAGCTTGCCATGTCTCTGATACCAATTTGTTAGTATTTGATAAAAACTTAATATATGTAATAGTAGAAGAGAGAACACTTAATGGCAGAAATTTAACTTGTATTATCAATATTCTCTTACTCTTTTACATACAAAATACTCCTTATACATTATATAGGTCCATAGGAACTTTCTACACCCTTAATATATTTAATAGTGGAAGAGAGAACACTCTATGGCTGTATCTTCATTATCAATATTCTCTTACTCTCCTACAATCAAAAGACTTCTTACACTTTATATAGACACAAAGAAACTTTCCACACACTCCACTGTCTCTAAGTAGAGTAGAACTAGGGTGTTCTTTAACTTCAGCAAGCATCTTTGTTTACTTAACTCCAAAACCTATTAGATTGGCTTCAAATGATGAATCTGAACCGTTAAAATCCTTCTACCATATGAGTGATGCGTCTACATGCGATCTGAACCGATCAACATGACATTTATCTTTATTTTCAAAGTCCGAACAGTCAATCTGAACCGATCAACATGACCTTCATAATAAAATATGCCTGGAGACCAAATTTTATACTTTTTAGAATTTTTTACTATTTTTTAGGATAGGTACAAAATCACTTTATCAGATGGTCCAAAATCTCCTTAAAACAATGATTTTGTACCTATCTTAAAAAATAGTAAAAAAAAATCTAAAAAATATAAAATTTGGTCTCCAGTCATATTTTATTATGAAGATCACGTTGAGCAGTTCGGATCGACGATTCAGACTTTGAAAATGAAGATAAAGGAAATAAAGGATTGAGTTCAAATGGTAGCATAGAATTTTGGGTGCATTGGAACCCTCCTCATATACTTAATAGGAGGGAATTAAGGAAAGAAATGGGGAGAGGATATCAAATAACATCTCATGAATTAATTTTCTTAAAAACAAAGGTTAAAGAAAAACAGAATTAAATTAATTAGATATGAAATTTTCATCTAACCCTCAAGTTTGTAAATATTACAAATTGTGATGAAATTTTAATTTTTCCAAAATTTAACTTTCACAATCGGTACATGTATATTGAAAACTTGCAACACACTACATCTATATCCTACAAATATAAAATTTGCATATCGCCCCACTATACAGGACTACAACTTGGAGAGACTTGAAATTATCGATACTTTCAAGGAAACTAGAAAGACCACAACTAGCACATGTAATACCAACAATTGAATTATGTCGTTGCCACCCTAAAGTATTTCATGGAGTGTAACACTACAACTAATGCTACCCTCTGATTCTATCCTCGAGAGTGTGCTAATTATGGAGGGCTAAAATTTAATGATGACGTTTAACTAATCATATTGTTCGTCTTTATGTGAGAGGTCATGGATTCCAAAATCTAAATGGAGAAATTTTTTTGTTGTAATAACAAGAGTATTAAATAGTTGGGTGGCTTGACTTCCAACTTTACTAAAAAAAACTAATCAGATTGTTCAAAACCAGCATACTTTTCTCTTGTCAAAATCCAATAGAACTGGGACCATTACAAATTTTCCAAACCGTGTCGTGCAATTGAGTTTTTGCATGTGAAAAGTGACTTCTTGGAAGTTTCTTCAGATTATTCTTCTAATTAAAGGCTATTTTGACTTGGGACTGTTATTTTCGATCTGCAAATATTACGTCTGGCTTTGTCTAACTACTTTTCAAACTAGTTATTTGTTTTTTCTCAAACTGAAGTTTATATATGTACATGCCTCAAAACTAAAAATTTGCATATGATCCCACATAATTTACTACAGCTTAAAGAAATTTGAAATTGTGGATATGTGGTGAAAGATACTTGTAACAAGCTTGACGATACTTTTAAGAAGATTAAAAATATCACTAGGACATGTAATTCCAACAATTGAATGTGGTTGTCACCCTGAAGTGTTCCTAGAGTGCAACACAAAAACTATTATTTTTTTCTATAGTCATAATAGAATCTAATAGTTCTATATTTAGTACTAATTTCATCCTAGAAGTTTCTTGTCGAACAAAAATTTCCTCTAAGGGTCTTATACATGTGTAACACACCTCTTTGAGAGGGTTTAAATGTAAAATACAAGACAATTACCTGCATCTTTATAAGAAGGAGGCCCTTCAATTCTCTGTCTGTAACACTCATTCCATAGGAGAGAAATTTTTTGACATGATGCGCTTTCAAAAGTTAATTCTTGCCTCAATAGTCGTTCTCCTTACAGTTGGTTTCATGTTGATCACCCAAGCTCAAGTAGTGCAAGCTGGCAGAGTACCAGGTACAACAGGTTCATTTTTCATGTGAATAAAACTGGTTGTTTTTTTTATTATATCGGTGTTTAAAATATTTTTCCTACGGCTAATGAGATGATAACATAGTTTTATAATTCGAATAATAACATATTACTTGGTTTCTTGTCCTAAATATCTATCATTTGGGAAATTTCCTATGGAGGACTCCCTATTTGATTTTGACTGCATAATGCACAAAAGATAAACAATTTAACCACTCTCCACGTAAAATTCTTACTATGTCCAATTTATTTCTTATAATCATAAGGAAAACTAACTATATATATATGTCCGCCATTTTAATTTTTTATAGTGGGAGCTGGACATAATCCATCACCGGATAGTCCTTCCGGCCCTGGAGTGGTGCACTGAGAGGAAGGCAAGAATTTGAAGGAAAGAGAAAACATCGTTTCACATTTTTTTTCATATGATTATAAGAAAACACCAACCAACCTTGTTTCTCCTTTCTGTAGGGAGGTGGTAGGTGGGGGACCATTGTATGGAACATTTATGATAAATAATATAGTTTGAGATAATACTGGTCTTTAAGGTGTTCTCCATTCTATATAATATCAGGTGAGTGGTTTGAGATGAATAAGTTTTGTTACATAATAAATCTCAGACGAAATATTGTGATAGATATATTTAAATTATAATTCTTCGGGCTCGATCCATCATTTTTCTAATTATGAAGAGATGTAAAAGCAAACATCAATTCTAACTCACAAAAAAAAATGATTGATTTTTTATGGCGACAAATCCTATTTTCTTGTCAATAATTTCATGTCAATCAATATTTTAAGAATGAATTATACAACGGCTGTTTTTTGGAGTTTTGGCTCAAAAATATATATATTTGTGTTGAAGAAACTGAGTTAGAATTCTTCTCTTACATAAATATCTTATAGTATTTTAAGTTTTTATAGAGTCAATCTAAAAAAGCATCAAAAGGTTAATTACATGATCGTAAAATCTATTCAAAGTTGGAGACAAGAGATATTTGAAAAAGCTGATTGACCATGTTCTAAAACTTGAAATTAAGCATATATACATCCAAAAAATTAGATGTTTATACTGAGAATAATCAGCAAAATTATTTCTGAGAGTGTTGCTTTTGTTCATGGTGGATGAGAAGAAAAATCTCACCACCAATAACCTCTTCTCGGTCTCACTCATCAGATGACAACACTTTTTCTGACAAAGAGCAGTTCATTGCCTAGCAAACTCCTTCCTATTCCGAAACCCTTATGCGTAAGGAATGAGATGATCATCAATGTGGTCAGGGAATTAATTATAAAACAGCCGCTGACAAACTGGTCCCATATAACCTTATTAGTTCGGACGGTTAACAACAATCGTCACTTTGATAAGGAGTCGGACCATTAATCAAATTTTAATCCTAGATAGTTTGAAATAAACATATACAGTTATACCCTTAAGAAGTTAAGATTGAGAACCCTATATTGTTTAAATTAGTTAGACAAAGTCAAACATAATATTTGATTATATGCTGGGGACAAGACAAAATAACAGTCTGAAGTTTAAATAGCCTTTAGTTTAAGCCTTTTATTTTGAAAAGCAATCTGAAGGAACTTTAAAATTGTGGTCTCCGGATTTATGGTCTAAAATATGACTTTCAAGAAAAAAATCACTTGAACTCAATTCAATTACTAAATACTATAAAAGATGCCACTAAAACAGGGAAATAAACAATAGCTAATACTTTGACTTCATTCAAAGCATATTATGCATAATGACCTAACTAGTTTATTAGTACATAAAATGTCCTAACTGGTTTGCAATTACGAAACTTGTAATATATACTTCCTTTAATTCTACTTTTTCTCAAAATTAAATTCATGTCAACTGATCATAGATGATAAATTTTTAAACAAAAATATTGCTGAACTGCATTAGTTAAATGTTTGTTGTAGCCTCTATTTGTCACAGCTGTGACTGTTTGGTAGTGTCTAAAGAATACTTTCCCAATAATTGTTTTGTTCTTCTTTTCCAATTGTTTTCCGTGTCAAAACAAAATAATGATCATTGTAAAATATTGCTCTGTTAATGAAAGGGAGAGATCTGAGAAAACACCTCTGTAATCTTTGAAGTACTTTTGATCTTGTAGCTAAGATATTTTCTTGATTGGTAGGTAGAACGAGCTTTTGATCTTATAGGTAAGATATTTAATTTTTCTAAACATCTCCTGAGTGAAAACAAAATAATGGTCATTGTAAAAGCAAGACATACAGACGAAACTCCCTTGTAGATATCGCCTTCTCTCACGAAGCTATTTTGAGAGTTGCTAGCGACTTCCTCGGTTCCTCCGCTCTTCTCTTTCCCTGGTCCATTCTCTCTTATTCTGTCCGAGTAAGTGCTTTCGCCTAGTGAATCTGATCACTTTTTTCACACACTTTGTACAATGTATCAACCCTTTCAAACACGATGGAGACATGGTAGCAGAATTGTGTGTCCTTAGCTTTCTAGAGCATGTGTAGTTGCATTTTTGTAGTAGCGAAATTTAGAGATTCAGATATGTGTTAAAGAGTCCTTAAGTGCATTCTATCTGTATTGTGCAAGACTTGAAACTAAAACAAAGGTAATCCGGGAATTGTTGTTTCTTAGGCACAACTATAGAAGCGACTGAAGATTACTCTGCAATATCCAACAGTGGGATGGAATTTAATAATATTTAAATAAAATGGAAAAACTGCGAATAAATCACAGAGACTCAATCAAATTATTTAAGTGATAGTCAGAATTAAAAATAGTAGGAGCGAATTAAGGAAAGAAACAGAATGAGAGGATATCAAATAATGCCTTTGAATTATTTTTTTTTAAAACAAAAGTTAAAGAAAACCATAATTAAATTAATTTGAAATGTTAATATTACTAATTGTGATGAAATTTTGAGTTTTCCAAAATTTAAGTTTTGACAATCTGTACATGTTTATTGCAAACTTGCTAAGAAGTACATCTATATCCTACAAATTTAAAATTTTCTTATCACCCCACTAAAAAGACCTGGCAATTTGTACCGTCTGGTAGTCACCTCATGTAATTCCACTAAAAAGATCAGGTTTGTAAATACTACAACCTGGAAAGATCACAACTAGCACATGGAATTCCAACAATTGAATGATGTTGTTGACACCTTCAAGAATATTCATTTTTGCTACAGTCATAATAAAATCTATATTTAGTACTAATGAAATTTTTTCTGAACAAAATATCATGAAAGGGCCTTATACAAGAGTAAGAGTAATTCACTTCTTTCAAAGGGCTTATATGTAAAATAGAACACAAGCTTTGGCTCTATATAAGAAGAGGAGACACTTCTCTGTTTGTAACACTCATTTCCATAGGAGATAATTTTTTTTTTATATGATGCGCTTTCAAAATATAATTCTTGCCTCAATAATGGTGCTCCTTACCGTTGGCTTAATGCTTATCACCCAAGCTCAAGTAGTCAAGGCTGGTAGCAGGGTACCACCAGGTACCACAGGTTCATTTATAGTTGGTTTCTTTTCTATTTTTTATCTGTGAATAAAACAGGTTGTACTTAATTATTATTATATCATTTTTTTCAAATATTTTTGTTATTGCTAACTGATGATAACATAGTATTGTTAACTTGTACTTCCGAATTTGCATCAATTTTAAAACAAATTTTATATAATTCGAGTAATTAATAACATACTTGGTTTCTTGTCCAAAATTTATATTATTCGGGAAATGTCCTCTCTTGACTGTATAAAGGACAAAAGAAAACAAGGTTAACCAGTCTCCTTGTAAAATTCTTACTATGTCCTCCTATTTGTATGTTTTTATTTTATTTACTAGGTACACCGCCTTCACCGTGTCTTAATCCTAACAACCATCAGCCCTGCTAGAAGAACGGCAGGAAGTTGAAGAAAAAAGAAAAGACAATTTCACATTTTTTTTTAGAAGATTATAAGAATACACCACAATCTTGTTTCACATTTTGGTAAGGATGCAGCATGTGTGCGTGGGACAATTATTTGTTTTTTTTTTTTGAAAAAAAATATATACTGTTAGAGATGAAAATAATAATAATAATAATAATAATAATAATAATACACTGGTCTGTAAGGTGTTCTCGGTTCTAAGAATATGAGGTAAATAGTTTGAGATGAAACTTCTGTTTGGTAATAAATTACTGATGAAATATGGTCGTAGATTTAGTTTACTTAAGAAGAATTATCTAAAATTTAGTTATACTAATAAAATAAGTTGCACAAACCAATTTCACCTGATAACCACACCTAATTATTTCGTAGGAGATGCAAAGCAATCATGCATCAATTCTATATCCAAAAATATATGTATATATATATATATATATATATATTTAGGCGACTGATCTTTTTTTACTTATTTGTCAATATTTTTTTGTCAATATAGGTTTGAAAATATTATTATCTTGATTGTAAAATCTATTAAAAATTGGAATATATTTAATACTGTACTAAATTTACAAAACTTGTACTAAAAGATATGCACATTATTCAAATAATTTAAACAACCATTTGTCGTACTTCATATAATAAAATAAATCTTTGTAGGGTTCTTTATGAAATTTTTTAATATAACTAAAATTCCACGAACTGAAAATACTTTGTAGGGTTCCATTTTTTTCTGCAAATGATGTAAGAAAACATTTAATTTCATGACCGGCCAACACAGAGCTTTTAATTTATATATATATATATATATTACGCCACTATCCTACGCTGTAAGATTGATGAGTAATACAATTATTAGAAAATAGACACCACAGTGAATCAGTATTCATTGCTGTACACCCATTGACTACAAGTCTACGGTGGCCACCACAGAGATCCATTGACTATTCTCTATGCACTTCCTAGTATAACCTTAATGTAGTGGGTTATAAATATGCTGTCACTGTCATGGTGACCGATCCGATTCAAATTCAGATTTGCTTTACTTGATTGTTTTGATTTGATCATCAAGTTTAATTTATTTCAATATGGAAATTTAATAGAATGAAATCTGTTGGAGATGACAAACTTTGGTACATGTAGCATAACCAATTTGGTTTTTCTCTCTAACATATTTCCTTTCTCTTTGCTTCATCCAATACTAATTACCAGTAAAAAGGCAATACGTGCATTATTTGGTTTTCCTCTCTAAAGAATCAGGCTGCTTCTATCATATTTAAATGAAGTTCCTATCTTTCTGATTTTTTACAAAATATATCCTTACATTTAAAAAATAAAAAGAGCAGGCCTTTTTCTTATCCACTCACTGTTCACATTCGAAAAATCTCTGAATTCTATGCTACGTCAGCTACGTTTAATAGAATCGGTGTTGTTTGATGCGATTTTTAAGACAGCACCCCACAAACTCTAGACCTCCCCTTCCAAACTTTATTTTTTTTCAGGGAGACAGTTCTAAATCCTTGTAGTATTATTTGTATGCAACACTTTATTCTCAATACAAAAGAAAATTTTATTTATTAATGTGTACATGTTAATATTATTTGTCTCGTCTTTACGAGCAACACAATTCATATATTGAATAGATTTAATTTATGACTATTTAATAATATTTCCATATCATTTTAGATTGAACCTATAAATATAAAAAATAACAAATATTTATGTAAGCAAACCACACTAATTCAATTTCTCTAAGGCGAATTTTTTTTTTTCTGAGAAAAACGTAAAAAACAGCCCTTATATATTTCACACTTAAATAGTTCGACAAAAGATTGTTTACAAGTGAAGACATTAGGAAAGTCTGTCGCCTTAAAAAAAAAATAGAAAAATGAGGGGTGGATTAAAAATTATAATTTAAATCTTTTTCGTCAGTAATTAATTAATGTCTACTTCATCTCGACCTATTAATCTCATATTCTAAAGGATGGAGAAAACCTTATGAGCAGTGTTATCTCTAACAGTATTATTTTTCACAATAATTTCATATATACAATTGTCCCACAACCGCTCCATCACTACCTAAAAGAGTAACAAGGTTGTTTTGTATTTTCTTTTAATAATATTAAGAAAATGTGAAATGTTGTTTTCTCTTTTCTTGAAATTCCTGCCTTCCTCTAGCGGTGCACAATCTTGTTTTCATCAGCGAGCGGGGAAGGTGCATGTAGTTTGAGCTCCTAGGTACAATTAACACTACTACAAAAAAACAGTTTGTATACGGACTTTAACTGGAGAGCTACACGGATTTGGAATCGTGTGCGATACTGGAGTGTAGGAAAGTCCACCATTTACACACGGATAATTTATACGTGTACGATTACACTAATCCTACACGGATTTTCTACTCAAGATCCGTGTAGCTAGGGTATGGAGCTACACGGTTTTTTAACAAACAACCGTGTATGAAATATATTCCTACACGATTTTTTTAGTACAAATCCGTGTAGGAAGATCCTAAATCAATTTTTATTTTTAACACATCCTACACGGATTTTTTCAAATATCCGTGTACGATTTTCTTTTTTTTGTATTTTTTTTCTATTTTTGGCTAGCCTCCACTTTTGCTAGCCATTATATATAATACCATAAAGTTTTTTTTAACCCAAAACAGATAGAAATTGCCAAAACAACATAACAATTCAAATTTAATAATTACACAAATTAATTTATATGAATCCATATTGTGGAGTACAAAATTGGGAAATAAACCACCTTGCCCACATTCCTCTCACTTCGTCGACTTGCTCGGGTGAGTAAGCAGCTTGTCTCCGGTTATACTACAATTATAATTTGAGTTAGTAACAAGAGAGGTACCTTAGAGGCAGTTGGATTCTATGTAAATTACCAAAAGTCTACAAACAAAATTAGAGGAAGAACTGAACTGACAAAAGAAAGAGAGAGAGGCAGCAATGGAGGTGCACACACCACCTAAACCCTGACAAAAGAAAGAGAGAGAGAGACAAAGAGAAGAGAGAAGAGAAAGTGCAGCGGACCAGAGGTGAGGGTTTTGAACTCGGACTTGGAAGAATTTTAAAATCAGAGGAAGAAGAAGTGAACTGGGGACTTACAAAATTTCGGAAGATATAATCTAGTGGGCAAAGATTTGTGTGCAAGGATTCCTACACGGATTTTTATTACAAATCCGTGTGCAATAGGTATCCTACACGGATATTTAAGTACATATCCGTGTAGCTCTCCTCTTTTCCTACACGGTTTTTATTAAATATCCGTGTAGGAATAGTCTTTCAACACGGATATTTACGTAACTATCCGTGTAGGAAAAGATCGGTACAACTTCTTACGAGGGACATGCATATTTATTTCAAAACATGCACGCCCTGTGTAATTAATTACAAATTTAATATTGAATATACCGAAAATAAACACAGAAAAACGAAGAGTCACCTTAATCCCTATATATCTTCCGAATTGGTTCCTCTTAAACCTATCTTAATTTCTCTAAGTGAAAAAATATCAAATGTCGATGAAGAACATCCTGTTGAGGCACTACCACCAATTCCAGAGGACTTCATGCCAGTGCCTTGGATCCCACCCGGTTACGAACGACCACCACCAGGTTATCCCAGAAGTTGGCCATGGCCACCATGGCCAACTCGCCCACGTCGCAGCCCCAGGGGCCATCCGCCACCGAAGCCCTACATTCGTCGCACAAAGAAAAAATCTGTTGTTTAGAATTTCTTTTTTTTTTGTTATTGTAGGAGTTTCTTTTTTTTGTTTTATTATATCAATTTTTGGGTAACTTTTGTAATATATATATCAGTAGTAATATATGAAAGTTTACTTGTTTTCATTTTTGTTCTTCTGCATTTATTTTCTGTATTAATTGTACAATTTTAAATTTATTAATATTTAATATTTCTAACACAGTGATGAATATTTTTATTTGTAAAATAGTGTACAAGAATGAATACATAAATTATAAAGAAATTAATATTTACAAAGTTCATATCTAAATGAATAAATTTCTTAATTTATAAGAATGAATATTTAAAGAGCTTCACAGCAATGAAAACATGTTCATTTTTATATTTAAATAATAACAAAATATGAAATTGAAAGTATATTATATTTAAAAAAATAAAAATAGGAAATCCTACACGGATATTTAACTACATATCCGTGTAGGAATATAACATAATATAATAAAATATTTGGGTAACATTTAATAAAATTTCACATCCGTGGGCTATCCTACACGGATATTTAATTGAATATCCGTGTAGGAAGATGAAGAATCACCCTTCCTACACGGATTTGTAACTGAAAATCCGTGTAGCTCTCTCACTATTCCTACACGGATATTTAATGAAATATCCGTGTATAAAAGATTAATTTCCACACGGACACTGATTTTTAAGTTAATATTCGTGTAGGATTCCTAGAACACTGGAAAAATCTTATTTCATACACGTTTTTTTATAAAATTGAGAAAATTCGTGTATAAGGTGCAGTGTAGGAAGACGTTTTTTGTAGTAGTGTAAAAATTAAACAGGGGATATATGTAGTTATTTTTCCTAAAAATATAAACAACTAAATAAGGGGATACATAATATAAAATGTACATGGAGACTGGTTAACCAAGTTATCTTTAATTTATTCTTGATGCAGTGAAAATTAAGTAGGGAATCCTCCATAGGCGATTTCCCAAATTGAAATTAAGGGCAGGAAACAAAGTATATTATTACTTGAATTATATACATTTTGTTTCAAAATTTGGATGCAAAGTTCTGAAGTAGTAGTTACAAAAACTATGTCATCATCAGTTATCTGTAAGACAAATATTTGAAAAAAAGATATAATATTCAGAACCGATACTTTTATTCATTGAAATAGAAATTAGAGAAAAAAAAGAAAATGAACTATGATATATGAACCGGTCACTACTACAAAAAGAGCAATCCTACACTTCACATTGTACACGGATTTAGCTATTTTATTTAAAAACCGTGTACCAAACAGGTTTTTTCCAAAGCCAAAAATATCTGTCATAATCCTACACAGATATTTATTGAAGAACCAGTATACAATTGTTTGGGAAAAAAACCGTGTGGAAATGAAAGAATTGTACATGGATTTTTCATTAAATATCCGTGTAGGAATGTTTATAGAACTACACGGATTTTTATTAAAAAAACCGTGTAGAAAGGTAGGAATTGTACATAGACATTTTATTAAAAAGCAGTGTAGGAATGGTTAGAAAGCTACACGGATATTTTATAAAAAATTCGTGTAGGAAGGGTTATTGTACACGGATTATTTATTTAAATAACAGTGTAGAAAGCATTGAGAGAGCTACACGGATTTATAGTGAAAAATCTGTGTAGAAAGGTTTTTTTAGAGTTTTGGTTATATAAAAGACATTCTCCTTCTAGCGTCGTTTTGATTCCATAATACTCTCTCTTTCTCTGTATTGAATATTGGTCTGATTTATGCGCACAGCACAGCTGGGATCTGAGATCTGAGATCTTGGAATTTGTTATTTCCTCCTCTTTATCTTGCTAAGCTTAGTCATGTATTTATATATATTTTTCTTTTTTCTTTCTCTAATTTTCTATTACTTATTATTGCCTATTTAGGTCATGTGTAATTATTATTTCTTATTTCTCTTTTATTTTTCTTTTCAGTTTTTTAGGGTTTTGGTTAGTTGCGACTTCTTTGCCTTGGTTTGTTACTATCCTCTTCGCCAGCCCCCTTCGGAAATTTATATAAGAATTTTTTTTCTTATGAAACTGATTTTAAATGGTTCGTATAAAACCTAGCCATGTACAATTAATTTTATGTATAAATTTTAATTGAGAATTTTTATTCTCTATTATGTATGTATGCACATATATGCTGCCTTGTATTTTTCATTGGAGATGCAATATTATTGGAGACTTTTAACCAATAGATATCATGTCATGGATCACATGCAAACTTTTTTTTTTGATATGTTAGATCTAATACAACTTAGTATGTATGAAATTTCGTGCTAGAGTGGATCATAACCATGAGTTTTGATAACATAAGTCCAAATCTTGATCACATGATTATTAAGTGTTAAGGATATAATTTTTATACAAATATTGTATTGGATCTTGAGGAGTGTATGTTATGTGTTGGATCACATGAGATTGCATGTACAAAAGGCTATGTATATATATATGTTGCAAAAGACTATGTATTTATTTTTGCAAAATGCTATGTGTATACAAAATTCTATATATTTATTTTTGCAAAAGACTATGTATATTCAATCTGGAATATATAATTACTGGCTAGCAAAAGTGGAGGCTAGCTAAAATAAAAAATAGGACAATCCTACACAGATATTTAAAGAAAATCCGTGTAGGAAGAGGTTAAATAAATAAACCGGGTTTAACAACCTTCCTACACGGATTTTTATTTAAAAATCCATGTAGGAGGTTGTTGAACCCGGTTTATTTATTTAATATTATGTATAGGAGAGCTACATGGATTTTAACTAAATATCCGTGTAGGAATACTCTTTCTACACGGATATTTAGTTAAAATCCGTGTAGCTCGGGTGTAGTGAGAGATACAGTGAGATGGATTTGTACACGGCTATTTATAATATATCCGTGTAGGATTTTTTGTAGTTGCACACGGATAAATATCCGTGTGTAAAAAATTGCCCTTTTCTACACCCTAATATTGTACACAGAAGGAAATATGTGTAGCTCTTCGTTTTTTGTCCGTGTACAATCTGTTATTCTGTAGTACTGGGTGGTGCCCGGTGCTCTGCCAGCTTGCACTACTTGGGACATAAACAATAAGCTAACGGTAAGGAGGACCAGTATTGAGGCAACAATTATATTTTGAAAGCGCATCATGTCAAAAAATCTCGTATGGAAATGCGGGTTACAAACAGAGAAGGGTCTCTTCTTCTTATAAAGAGACAGGTTATGTTATGTTGTATTTTACTAATAAGCCCTTTCAAAGAAGTGTATTACACGTTCAAAGGCCCTCTCTGGAAGTTTTGTTCTGGATAGTTTATGACTACAGCAAATATATATATATATAGAGAGAGAGAGTCTTCTATGGACATAAGAACCTATATTGTAAAATGAACATATTTTTATACAAATTCAGACCATTGAATTTTGTACCCATCTTAATAAATAGTAAAAAAATTCAGAAAAATGTAAAATTTGGTCTCCAAGCACATATTAATATGGAGAACAAGATGAACGGTTCGGATCGACTGTTTGAACTTTGAAAATAAAAATATGTTCATTTTACAAATAGGTCCTTATGTCCATAGAAGTCTTTGCCACATATATATATAGAGGGGGTTCCAATGCACCCAAAATTTCATGCTCCCATTTGTATCCAATCTTTTATCTTCATTTTCAAAGTCCGAATAGTCGATCTGAACCATTCAACATGATCATCATAATAAAATATGCTTGGAGACCAAATTTTATATTTTTTGGAATTTTTTTACTATTTTTTAAGATATGTACAAAATCACTTTATCGGATGGTCCAGAATCCCCTTAAAACAATGATTTTGTACCTATCTTAAAAAATAGTAAATAAATTCCAAAATATATAAAATTTGGTCTCCAAGCATATTTTATTATGATGATCATGTTGAACAGTTCGGATCGACTATTTGAACTTTGAAAATGAAGATAAATGAGCTAAAAATTTGGGAGCAAATGAGAGCATATTAATATGGAGAACAAGATGAACGGTTCGGATCGACTGTTTGAACTTTGAAAATAAAAATATGTTCATTTTACAAATAGGTCCTTATGTCCATAGAAGTCTTTGCCATATATATATATAGAGAGAGAGAGAGAGAGAGATTGACTAATATGATTTCAGTAGCATATGGGCCGAAGTGCTTACGGTTCAAATTTGAAATTTCAAAATCCAAAAAGTCGATCTAAACCGTTAGATGTGTTCTTCATATTGAAATGTGCTTGGAGACCAAATTTTATATTTTTTGAAATTTTTTTGCTATTTATTAAGCCACTTTTAAAATTGTTGATCCAACGGTAGCACTTACAATAAACGAGAAAACAATTTTCTTAATTTGTGAGCAAATGAGACGTAATTTTCTTAATTTGTTACTCATTGATGTTGAGAGGCAAGACATCAAACAATGTGAGGTATATTTAAGAACAAACGACATTATTTCAGCACGGTTTAAACACCAGGTGCCAAGTTGTAATGGGTCGCTACCTGTGTCGTGTTGTTTTCGACATGGTAAATCTCATCACAACATACTAGAGCATAGTTACAATAAACGCGTTTAATTTATATTTTATTAGGTTTTTTTTTATGTTTTTTTAGAACCAAACTTCGTTTAAAATGCTAAAAGTCGTATAATATGTTTTATTCGAAAAGAAAAATACAAATAAAACACGAATCACAAAATTATTTGCAAGAAAACACAAAAAAAAAAAAAACCGCAGAAAAACATGACTCGGTTCAGATTCCGAACACTGATGAACATAACATTCCATAACACAGCACACACTACGGATATTATAATTAACTTGGAATATGACCTTGACCAGTTGACCCCAAGTCCCCACGTCACGGTGTTGGCTGGGGCCTGAAAGAGCTTGTGTAAAGATATTGGCAGAGCTTGTTGGCTCATTTCACTAGTGCGCTGGATGAAGCCAAAATAGCTCTGTCAATATCTCTACCCTCTTCCTTACCAGATTGGTCTTGAACTCTTATCCATAAATGCACACATCAATTAACAGAACAGACGGTAATATGCGTATAAAATTATACGCCTTGGAAAGAGAATATAAAATCCCGTCATCTCCAGTCCAAAAGTCATCAAAGGAGTGAAAATTTGAGAGTGAGAAGTTGACGTATTGTTAAGTAGCAGATAAAGATGAATGGAGACTAGTGTAGTGAAGAGATAGTATAGATTGTTAAAAGATAATGTTGGTAGAATGGTAGATGCATGTGTTAGATGGAGAAAAGCTTGTAACAGATGAGTAGCGTTATATTGTGAATATAGATAGTTTGAATAATGATTATTATGTGAAAGAAGTGAAAGAAGAAGATAGATGAGTGATTAGAGATGTGAATGATATTTAGATGTATGATAGAGAAGATTATATTGACAGAGTAAAATGTAAAATATGAGATAGTAGTAGCATATATTATTTATAATTTTTAATGATTAAATGAGAATTGAATATGAAGTGATAGATGAAGATTAAAAACTACATTAAACTGAGAAAATAAATGTTAGAGTACGTTATTGTGCAGATGTTAAGTAATAATTATGAGAATGGACATACAGAGAGAAGACTGCCAAGAAGTAAGGGATACAAGTGAGTGAGAGTTAAATGAATAGTATTTCAAGTAAGATGATGATTAATATAGAGTGAAATAGTACGTGAATAATACTGCTAGAAAAATATATGATCATTAAATTTAAGTAATGATATTACATACCTATAGAAGTAATGAAAAAGAGAGTAGAAAAAAACGGGGGGGCGCGATTTAGTCCAGAATAGGGGACGAACGGGTTTGAGCAGAACAGAGTAGAGGAGGGCAACGGTTTTGATGAGAAACAGAGGAGGGGTACTGCTAGAGTAAAACAGAGAGAGCAGGGAGGGAATTAACAGAGAGGTACTTTGGGCTGCAAGCTTATAATTAAATTTGAGAGAGAGGAAATATGGGCTGCAAAATTTTAATTGGGCTGAGGCCTCTTTTGGTATGAACATAATTATCTTTGTGGCCTACTAATTTAATTATTAAAACTGAAATTTAATTTGGACTGTTCCTTAATTAAATTTCTTATTTTTACAAGGGCATTACAGCGCCTGAATAGTTTGAATAAAAGAGAAAGCAACAATCAACCTTGTTTCTCCTTTTGATAGAGATGCAGCTGGTGTGGGGCAATTGTATGAAATTTTAATGAAAAATAATACGGTTATATATAACAGAATTGGAATTGATCCAGCAAATTGAGAAAATTTTGGAAAATTGGATATTGGAGGAACAATAATGGTGAAAATTAATCCGAAATGTCAGGCAAGTCATATAAAAAAATGATGTATCATTTCATTCTCTTTTTTTTTTTTTTTTTTAAATTTCCTGATTTGAGGAGATAAATGTCAATGTACAATGCTGGTACCTGTCCATCAGTACCAAATGAAATGATATTAAAAAAGGTGATTATTACCTGATTTGAGGAGATTCCAGGGATAGCTATTCAAACACAAATAGGTAGATTTTCTGCTTACCGGGATCGAGTTCGGCTCTGTTTGTGCTAGTTCAATGACTATAGTGGATAATTACTATCTGAGATACCAGTAACTGATACAGTCATCATTTTACAGTCTACCTATTTGTTGTACCGGGTTGACTCGCTTTTGGATGTGTATAGGCTGTGGAACCCTTGCTCAACCTATCATTTATTTATATTCACACAATATTTATATTAATTTTTTAATAATAATTCACAGGTCCATAATTCGCAATTATTATAAATAGGTGTCACGAGGAAATTCCAACAAATTATTACCAGAAATTGATTGTACACGTGCTAATTGCTAATAAGTAGAGATATTTGCCTTGATCTCTCCCAGACTTCACTTTCCCCAGGAGTTCTGTCAGCATTGTTAAGTGAAGGCTTCTGATGTTATTTTCAAAGGTAATTGTGTCTGGTAAGATACAGTTGGCATATGAGAAAATATTTGTGGCTCCAGATGTACTTTGATAGTATTTTTAATTTTTGCTTAATTGTAATTTTTAGTTTTTTACATCAATACAATTTAATTGGAGTCCAGATCCGTACGCATTTTGCATGATATAAATTATGGAAAATGATTAACACAATTAATTGACTTCATGAATTCAAATTATAACCGGATTCTAAATTTAGCAGGGAATACTGGGGAGCAAACTGAAATAGTACTTGTGTGAATTATAACAACCAGTTATTTTTTCGGAGACAAAATAAAACAGAAAAGCAAAAAAATGATTTGCCTTTGTATTTTGAAGGTTGAACTATGGACACAGATACCAACATAAGATAATGTCAACGTACATATAACCAGTGCCAGTTGGCTGACACAACATGCCTAGCTGGTTTACAATAATTTAGAAACTTGGCAGTTGGAGGTTCCCTAGCTGGCTCTTTACTGTGCTTTCTAAATGTGCATATTTCTTATTCTTGTAACCTTTTTTTTTTTCCTAAAGTTTGTCAAGTTACCAACTTCTAACAAAGCTCATGAATTCAAAAAATTATGTATTTTGGATTGGATATTAAATTTCAATCGAACTCAACAGGGACTGCATTCTAATACTTTTTTATTGATTTCCAGATTTTGATTTGGAGAAGGAAAGAAGTGGTATGGATGAACAGGGACTAAAAATTGCTGAAAATATAAAAACATATCAGAAGAATAGGCGCAAACTTGCCGAGAGTACGCGAGGTACTTAATAATTTCACTTTATATGTTCTTGTTGAAGAAATAGACTGTAAAACAGCCCAGAAATTTATTTATTACTAGAACTGTACCAATTACAATTTTGAGTTCCCTAAACCCCCTGAGTTTGTATGAAATTTGGTAGCAGACCAATTTATGCTGTTTGATATAACTTGGTATTTATTATTACGTGTAATGTTTATGATTAGTAATATACTTTTAACTTGATGTTGGGTGAATAAGAAGGGAAAAACCAGAGAGCCAAAGGAAGAGATCTCACTTGGCCCCGCTGTTCGTGAGGGAGAGCATGTTTTTGGTGTGGCACACATCTTTGCTTCCTTCAATTACACTTTTATTGTGAGCTCTCTCTTGGTATATATATTATTTTATTAATTGTGCTATTTTTTGCCTAACTAAAAAAATCTAATTCTCTAATTTGGAACTGAGAAGTACTGGTACTAAACCAAAGGTTCTTTTTTCTTTTCTGGAAAGTAAACAAAAATGTAAAAGACTAGAAGCTAACAGAGGAGAATTGTAATCCTATATTACTGTAAAATAGCTGTACAAATAAACTTGGTATTATATGTAATTTGCCTTAACAAAAATTTTGGTTTAATTTGCAATCAATGGTAAAACCTAAATTCATAACTCGTTAATATTTGTGTCATATTACTTTATTCATTGCAGTAATTAGTGCTATTTCTATACTTGGAGGATATGCACATGAGATTAGAGAGTGTTATTTTGAGCATGAGATTAGAGAGAGTGTTCAAATTATATATCTTGTGTCAAATTGATATGTTATTTGTATTTGTTTTTCTAATGCTTGGTATTAATTTGAATATTTCTAAATGATATGTTTAGGAAGTAATTGCTTGAATTTTAGTGAATTTTGGATTTTTAGTAGATTTTACAAAGCACAGGATGTTAGGTTTATAATGTGTTATAATATGAACTTTATAATTGTACTATATTTTAATCAATAGTTACTTTTTGACTTGTTATAAAATAATATTGATAATCGTTACAAGGGCGATGTGTCATAATCCCATTATCTCATCACACACGCTGAGCGATATGAATTTTTAAAAGAGCGGCTCATTAGCAACGACGAGTTCGGGCCGAGCTTTGGACCGATCTGAGTTCGAGCTGAGCCGATGACTCAAACTCATTTAATGAGTCGGACTTTTGTCTTCAGATTTGAGCTGAGTTAGAGTCGGACTTGTTGTGTTATATTACCGAGTTGGGCCGAGTTTGGGCCCATTAGCAGGTCTATTCTCACCCATCTCTCAAGTGAAATTTCATTTGAACGTAAATTTCGTGATTTTTCATGTGTACGTGACGCCTGCTTTGTAGCGCTCTCTATGCAGATAGTAGAATATATAGTACTTTGTGATAGGTGACGCTGAGTTGTAATCTCTAATTTCCAATCCAGGTAGCGATCTTTTCAATTTGTTCATCTTCTCGTCTAAACACAAAAAACAAGCCCAGCCCAGAGACTTATTTTGGTCCCAAGCCCAATTAATGGTCCCTTGCAACCTACCCGTTTATTAACCCAGAAACATGCTCAGTTAAAACCTGTAAAATACATACTGAAGTAGGATTTCAATTTTTTACTACTTGGTATTTTACGGTGATCTGGAAATGAATACTGTATCATTATTCACCATGCCAAAAGGAGACATAGGGAGGGACTTACATAGTTTTAACAATTCTTCCTCCTTTGAAAGTGCGTCCTGATTCTCCACAGTACCTCCTCGTGTACAGTTAACAAATAATTGTTCGAATCGAACCTGACGAGGTTAGAATCGTGAGGGGATCCAAACCTTGCTGAATATCAGATTTCTTTTTATATTCTTTAAAAAAAAAAAAATTCATGACTATTTGGTCAACTTTGGGCACGAATCAGCATATTCCAAACCTCCCCTCAGACGGCATGCTTTCGACCACCTTTAATTTCCATTTTAATTTTTTTTATGAGTCGCTCATCTTATTTTATTTTTGCATTCATTAGATATTGCGTTACGACTCCAACAAGGGCCCAACTTTGCAGGGGAACACCAAATTATTTGGATAATTGCTTCCGTATGATCCTTCATTTGTGCAAAATAATTCACTAACTTAATTATTCAATGTGATCTCATCATTGAAGATTTTCGAAAACTTCTGTACTTCTTCAAAAATATTGTTGAACGACTTCGGATTGTTGCGTGGAGAAATAAAATAACATATTTAAATTGTGTACGTTGTATTCGTCCTTGTCAGCCTATATATTTATAAAAGCCTATTTATTAAAAAAGAATAATTATATGAATCCCTCTTTCCGGTCGCTTTTTATTTCCACATCAGAGAAAGATTTTATTATGATCCCTCCTAATTATATGATTCTCCTTTTCAAATTCTGTACTCATCTTACGTCAACTTCCATAAATATAAATACTTGATAGATAAGATATTAATACTTGAAGAATAAGATATTAATATTTTTGATGTGTAACTTATTATGATCATCGTTTTTCTGGCCCTCCAAAGGTCACTACATCAACATTCCTCTAATAAAAATAATAGTTATCCTCATAGAAAAAAATACTTTAGTGCATAGTTTTAAATACTTCCAAAATAAGATAAAACTTGATATGATCGAATGACCGAAGATTAAAATTTGTACAATGTATATATATATAAATATATATATGTATGTATATATATATATGTATATATGTGTATATATATAAATGTATATATGTATATATGTGTATATATATATATATAGGGATGGGCTATGGTGAGTTGCGAAGTAAAACATCGTTTTACTTCACGCTCGTATTTCAATTTGAAAATCCAAACAACCGATCCGAACCGCTCAACATTTTCTCCATATTGAAATGTGCTTGGAGACTAAATTTTACATTATTTTTGAATTTTTTTACTATTTATTAAGCCACATTGAAAATCGCAGATCCGGGTGAACAGTAAAAAAACAGTAAAATTTTCTAGACAATTGAATCAGCGATTTTCAAAGTAGCTTAATAAATAGTAAAAAAATTCCAAAAAATGTAAAATTTGGTCTCCAAGCACATTTCAATATGGAGAACATGTTAAGCAGTTCGAATCGGTTGTTTGAATTTTCAAAATAAAAATATAACCTTGAAGTAAAAATGACCTCTTATTTCGCAACTCACCATAGCCCATCCCTATATATATATATATATTGTACAAATTTTAATCTTCAGTCATTCGATCATATCAAGTTTTATCTTATTTTGAAAGTATTTACATTTTTTGGAATTTTTTTACTATTTATTAAGCCACTTTAAAAATCGATGATCCAACAGTTTCACTATTCAAACAGTGAAACCGTTGGATCAGCGATTTTCAAAGTGGCTTAATAAATAGTAAAAAAATTCCAAAAAATATAAAATTTGGTCTCCAAGCACATTTCAATATGGAGATCACATCTAACGGTTCGGATCGATTATTTGAACTTTGAAAATGGAGATACGAGCGGGAAGTAAATAACGCTCTTTACTTCCCAAAGCAAGTTAGCTCATCTCTCTCTCTCTCTCTCTATATATATATAGGTGGAATCAAGTTACAACAATTTTGAGGTACAACAAAGTTAAAACAATATTTTTTTTTATTTTCAAAGTCCAAATCATCGATCCAAACCGTTCAACATGATTTTCTAAATAAAATATGCTTCCAGATCAAATCTTATATTTTTTTCAAAAAATTTTTACTATTTATTAAATGGGTACAAAATTCAATGGTCTGAATTTGACTAGTTTTTGTAAAATGCTTAATAAATAGTAAAAAAATAAAAAAATATATAAAATTTGATCTGGAATCACATTTTATTTAGATAATCATGTTGAACGGTTTGGATCGATGATTTGGACTTTGAAAAGTAAAAAATCATTGTTGTAACTTTGTAATAACTCAAAATTGTTGTAACTTGATCCCTCCTCATACATACATACATACATATATATATATATATATATATATATATATATAGTAGAATTAGACTGTTCCTAAGTTCACCAAGCCTCTTAGTCAACTCAAGTCCAAAACCTATCGGATTATTTTTAAATGACAAATCCGAACTGTTGAAACTCTTCTACCTTACTAGTGATGCGTCTATATGCAAAAAAAATTTAACTTTCAAATTTATTTAGTATAAAGTCAGGCAATCAAAATTAGAAAGTTTATAAATTAATTTTATTGCCTTCATTTTATGAACATTTTTTTGACCACTTGACTCTATACAAAGTTAATTCAAAAGTAAATTTTTTTTGTATGTAGATGCATCTCTCGTAAGGTAGAAGAGTTTCAACGGTTTGGATTCAGAATTAAAGTCAATCTGATAGGTTTTAAAGTTAAGTTCACAAAGAGACTTGTGAACTTAGGAACAACCTAGTTCTACTTCATATAAATACTTGCAATACTTGATATTAATATTTTCAGACGTCATCCAACGTCATTTAGAAAAATATCAAGTTTTGCAGTACCCATAGGTAGTTATGGCAATAATAATTTTTTTAAAATGTGTATAGTCCCTCTCATTTAGTTTGAGTGGTCCCTCATATATATTTATGGTGCGGGGACATTTGTAGATTTAGTTGGAGAGACAATTATTTACGTAAAAATTATTCGCCTCATAGATATAAATACTTCCGTGGTTATGTATAAATATTGTCGTGCATAGGTATTAGTATTTTAGAAAAAAAAATCATTCTTCGAGTTTTTGCAGTTTTGGGGGGACTATTAGTTACGTAAAATTTATTCACTTCATAGTTATAAATACTTCCGTGCATAGTTATAAATATTGGCATGCATAAGTATTAATATTTTCGAAAGGGGGAATTTCATGTATATCCCTCAAAAGTTTCAATATTATGTATTTATCCCTCTAAAATCAATAATTACATATTTATCCTTAAAAATTGTAGAAACTCACATATTTGTCCAATGAATTATATTTAATATTTTTTTATGTATTCCCATTTTACGCTTCTTCTATTTTTCTTTCTAAGGTCAGTGTGTTAGAAAACAGTATTAAAACGTACCAGTATCAGTACATTGTTGTACTAGTACTGAACCGTACTGTTCCAGAACAACCATTGAACCGTACCAGTACCAGAACTGAACCGTACAGTAACAAATTGCACTGAACAGATTAAAGGGCAACTCAACAGATTAGAGAGAGATGAAGGGTATAATGGTCATTACAATATTAATTAATATTTAAAATAAATTTTAATGTTTAAAAAAATTTAATTATTTTTTAGAGATATTTGATATATAATAGAGTTAGATTGGACAAATATGTGAGTTTTTATCATTTTTAAGCATAAATATGTAATTATTGATTTTGGAGGGATAAATACGTAATATTGAAAATTTTGAGGGATATACATGAAATTCCCCCTTTTAGAAAAATATCTAGCACTGGAGTTTTTGCAATCCCTTAACAGTTATGGTAGTTATGGTGCGGGAGCTGGAGTGCGAGGACTGTTATTACTGTCCTTTAAAAATATAATTTATATATATCCTGCAAAATTTTAAAAATTATGAATTTTTTTCTTCTAAATTTATAATATTACATGGACCCTACCAAATCTAAAATATTCATGAACTTATTCAATTTACTGTCTTTTATATTAAAACTCAATTAAAAATTACAACATTTTAATGTTTGGTTCTATTAAGAAATTTAAATTACGTATCATTTGTAAGGGGAATGTTAATTTTTTTATGGCAAATAATTTATTTTTATAGTTGTAACAGACACATATTGATATTTAGATAGCTAGGCACATATGTGTGAATTACAAATCAGAAAATTAACTATTTATCATTGCGAACTGACCAATTAGAAGACTATATATATGTTTTACAATTGTTATATGTATATTTTATTTTGTTTCATATTGAATGAATGAAAACTTTATAAAATTTATATTGAGTTTTAATAAAATTAACAATATATAAATTGAATAAATTTATGAGGTTTTGAAAAATGTAAATATAATATTATAAATTAAAAAATACTGAATTTGAATTTTTTTTAAAAGATATATACATGTAATTTTATTTTTATAGATGCGCTACATCTGTAATTGCGTTTATCCATCGCGGCGATCATGAACTCCATCAAACATCATGGGTTAATAATGTTATTTTTAGTACTTAATTTAGGCATTTATTAAAAAAAGTTTGTCATAGCACGATGGATCGGCAAAGCATTAATTTATTAAATCGAGCCACAATGTCGACATACTCCCTAAGCCGAACTGTTTCCTTCAGGATCATGACACGTGTCTCATCTAACGGTGCCAAATAGGTCGTGTTGATTACCGAAACAGAATGCGTACTGCTCAACCGTACACTAGCGAAAGCACCAAAAACATAGTCAAGCCAAATTTCAACCGTCTGATCAAACAATAATTACATCTGGACCGTTAGTCGCACGAACTTGACGACAAAATGTAATCAAGCAACTCCTTTTCTCTTGACCGGGTGGGGCCCTCCCGCCAAATTTGTATCAGCTGTGTGACGACATAAGGAAGAATACGTTGTAAATAGCAGCAGTTTGGGTGAGATGCCCATCGGACTCAAACTGAGTCTTATGGTTTCCATTACCATCTGTTCGCTTCAAGGTCCGTGCACATAGACATTAAAGCGAACAGTACGGATATTAAAGTAATGTGCACAGACCTTGCAGCGGATCGAACGGTGATGGAACTCATCGAACTCAGTTTCAGTCCGATGGGCATCGGACCCAAGCTAGCTGCTCCCGTTGTAAATGCATCTCGTTCTCCGACTCTTTCCTTCATAAATTCTTCTCCCTTCTTTTTTATCGCTTTTACACAAGATTAAGAGAGTTGGCACAGTTTGTGGGGAATGAAATCGAGCAAGTGGCTCAAGTGAATCTTCATTCCACGTGTTTAGTTTCTTTGCTATGTCTTTCACAGAGGTTCATCGCTTCAGTTGGAAGTAATTGTTGTTTATTTTTTTTCAAATTGTTGTGCTAATTTGATGTTTTTCATCGTAGGAGACAAATTTGACGTTTTTACTGGCTCACCACTTACGGCAATTTTCTGGTATTGTAAACTTCTTTCAATTAAGATTTCAATTTTGCTTGGTAGAATTGTTTTTGGCTTAGTCTGCTGTACTTTCATTATTTCTGTGAACATCTCATGCAATTAAGGAATCATTCTGGTGGAGATCGAGTCACCACTACAGCAGAAAGAGGCATCAGCGACCGGTGAAACCGGTCTCTGATACGTATGTCGCCGGTCGCTGAAAGTTTGGTCGCTGATGCCTGCCTGATGACGTCACCGGTCGCTAAATGACGTCATCCCGGTCGCAGATAACTCATCAGCGACTAAATTTTTTTTGTCGCTGTTGAATTTTGGTGACGTCATGTAAAGACATCAGAGACCAAAAAAATGGTCGCTGATAATCAATACCGTCGCGATTTTTTTTAAAAAAAATTTTTTTTTTTTTCAAATTTTTTTTTTTAAAAAAAAATTTGGTTTTTTTTTCTTTTTTCTTTTCACCAATTGGTAAGAAATGTACCAAACAAATTGATATACCAATTTTGCTCATATATTTCTCCCCAACCCAATCGATACGAATCGTACCAAACAATTTATACAAGATCAATTCATAATCAATTAAAACAAAATAAATTATACAAGATCAATTGATGCAATATATGCCTGCGCATGCTTTACAAAAACAGGCGTAACTTTCAATCCGACCGTCGGATCGAGCTGAAATTTGAACTGGAGATCCACAGCTCGCCAAGGATGCTATGTCTATAGACCCATTTCGCCAAGGATCGCTTCGGATTCGGGATCCGAAGTTGTTTTAAGGGACTTTTGGATGTTTTCAATAATACAAATGTATGCATTACATTAAATCTTACAAAATTTTACAATTCACAATTCATTATTAGATATACCAACTTGAGCAACATTTCGAACTATGCAAACAATTTAAGCTTCTCTGAAAATAGGAAAAAAAAAGACCGAATAATTATTGTTAGCCATTAGTTAATTTGTCATATTTGCTAAGTAAAAAATTGATATAATAATACTTAGATATTATATAATGAACATTATTATACCGCAAGAAGCAAATGGAACGGGTACTCGGTTGATTACCAAGAGCAAAAGATACTTGTTTTCAGCCTAGCCGATCCGAAATCGTGTTTTGCTACAAACAGTGCAATCAGGATCGTATTGACCCCAAGGGATAGAGCAATTTTTCATGGGATCTATAACCAACACAAGTCGGAAACTTTGAATTCCCAAATCGCAATAACCAATACACATCACAAGCCATACGGATTATTGAAAAAAAAAAATTGAGCACGTCTTACCGGCGGGGAGGAGTGGCGGTGTGCGCGGGCGTGGCGGAGTCGGGCAGCAGTTTCAGGCGCGATAGGGCGGAGTCGGGGTGGGGTTTTTTTTTTTTTTTTTTTTGTTTGTTGTAGGGGGGGGGGGAGGGGGGGGGGGAAGGGGGGGGGGGGGGGTGTTGGGTTGGGGGTGGGGGGAGGGGGGGGGGGAGGGGGGGGGGGGGGGGGGTCCTAGAATTGTTTTTGTCTTAGTCTGCTGAGGTTAACTTTCATTATTGTCTGTGATACATCTCAGTCGCCAGAGAATTAGTGGTTTTTTATTAATTTTTTCTAGGAAAAATACTTTCAGAGACCGGTATTGGCGCCGGTCGCTGATACCGGTCGCTGAAAACCAAATTTGCTGTAGTGCACTGAAGTAAATTAGTAATCAAACACAATTTGAAACAGCGTAATTGCAATTTTTTTTCAAAATTTAGCGCCTAACTGTGTACAAGACAGTAATATACTTTTCATTTGAAACAAGTATAGGAGTATGAATTTTCAAAATTCAAATGAAATAGCAACGGAATTTCAAAATTTATTTGGTTGTTTGGTACATGGTAAAAGCAGCTTCTGCAATTTTATTACGAGATAGCACTAAACTTTTCTTGAGGGCTTTTTTATGTGAATTTTATATATTTTCATCCACACAACCAAAGGAGTATGGCTCATTCATTGTTATTTTTTATTTATTTATTTTTGTTAATTGAGAACAGTAGGTTAATTATCTGAAGCTGATATTAACTTGGAATTTAATAAAAAAGGCCCAAAAGTCCATTATGTAAGAAGGTCCAACAAGAAATATACCACTTAAATAACACAGATCAGCACGATTGGATCAGATAAATAAATACATCGATAAATAAATCATAAATAAATATATAATTAATTAATTAAATAAATAAAAGGGTTATTAAGTCAAATGTTCTGATTTTAATTAGCAGCCAAACAATATATTTTTTTCATCCAATACTGTCTCAATTCTTTTTCCACAGCATCTTTCTCCAGCAGCCCTTGCAAAACCTTCAACAACGTACCATCCTCCGACACCTGCCGAGACGAGTCCTCAGTTTTCCACCTAAAACTCACTGCCATTGTCGCGATTCTAATCTCCGGTGTAGTAGGTATCTCCATTCCACTTGCCGGGAGGAAGCGTCGGCTTTTGCGCACTGATGATGCCGGATTTGTGCTAGCCAAAGCGGTGGCAGCTGGTGTAATTTTAGCCACCGGTTTCGTACACATGCTTCACGATGCCCAGTCAGCCCTGACCAATGCATGCCTCCCTTCCGTACCATGGCGTCGGTTCCCTTTCGCGGGATTTGTTGTCATGCTGGCAGCGCTAGCAACACTGGTGGCAGACTTTGCATTCACGCAGTTTTATGAGAAGAAACATCAAGAGGAGACAAGTGGGGTGAAGGCTGAGGCTGCAGCACTGGTAGTGGAGAGATCAACAAGTCTGGTTATCTCGATTGCTCACGAGCCAGAGGAAGGAGAGGTCATCAATGAAGAGAGGGTGCCTCTTTTGGAGGTGCATTCGCATGGTGGGAAGGGTCAGGTGTCGTCGCATGTGCGGCATGTGGTTGTGTCACAGGTAATTACGACTTTTGTACTAAATATATTGTGTGGGTTTAACCAAATTTCTTTGATGTATTTCCTTGTTTAGGTTTTAGTCTGTTCTTGGACTTTTAAACTGCAAGTTTTGGTCTGTAATATGAACACTGACATATTACGATATTTTTAGGATTTCCTATTTTAACACTAACAAAATTTATCAATAAAAAATTTGTTAAGATTTTAAGAATTAGTTATTTTCTAATTAAAATGTTCCTATGTACTTAAGCTTCTATTGTATTTATTGAAATATCAATGATTGAAATTACTATACCAGACTTAGCTGACTTTTAAATTACCATTCCTGGTACAGATTGTACCGAACATGGATCCACTAGTGTTTTAGTGGGTTCACAGCTAGCTATTACATATCCAACTTGAATTTTTTATTAATTTCACATTTTGCACGACATGTACAGATACTAGAACTCGGGATTGTGTCGCACTCAGTAATAATTGGGCTCTCACTAGGCGTGTCTCAGAGCTCATGCACTATAAAGCCATTAATCGCTGCCTTGTCCTTCCACCAATTCTTCGAGGGGTTTGCCTTGGGTGGTTGCATCTCGCAAGCTCAATTCACTAACCTGAAATCCTATTTCATGGCTTCTTTTTTTTCGGGAACTACCCCTGCGGGCATCGGCATAGGCATTGGCATCTCCTCATTTTACAATGCACTCAGTCTCAGCCGGGATTTTAATTTACATGGCATTGGTGGATTTGATTGCAGCCGATTTTCTGGGTTGTAAAATAGGCTCAAGTTTTAGGTTACAAGTCGCAGCTTATGTTGCACTTTTTGTCGGTGCATTATCTATGTCGTCGCTTGCCCTCTGGGCCTGAGCATGTGGCCCCATCTGACATGGCATTTTAGAAATTGTGTATATATATTTTTTTTAATGTATTATTTGGTTAATTTAGATAAAGCCCGTCCTGTTTTTTGGTGAGGGCAAAATAAAAGATTGTTTGTATTTGTAATTTATTGAATCAATTGTTTCTTGCATAAACAATTAGTGAAGTACGGAATGCAGTGTTCTAGCTTGTAAAATTCCGAAAAATTTAGGTATTTTTATATGTTTACAACGATTTTTTATATGAAACAAAAATATAGATCTTTTGATAAAAAATTTTTTTGGCATGAATGACTTTGTACTTGTTTCTTTTTTTGAAAGTTAGTGGCTTTAAATGCCAACTAACAGTTTCATTGATAAGAAAAACAAACTTATAACGAGTCAAATGACTCTCCAATACAAAATCTAAATTTTTATTCTTACAAAATTCTTCAAATTACTCTAAAATTCTAATCTCACTTATATACACTCATAATTACTCTATTACCTTAAACTCTATAGCTCCCTACTATCGGATCCGTTCTTTCGACCGATGCCACACTCCGTCGTCTGGATCTACTCACCCGTGCTCCGATCGAGATGACGTAGAGACTTAATACTCCGAGCTCCGACGATACCGCACTCTCGGTTCCGCTCGGCTTCGGTTCCTCCCCTCTCTCATTTTTCTCTCCACTCAAGAAAGTAGAGCCGTGAGAGAGGAGAGGAGCTATATTGGAGGTGAGATCTAGAAGAGTGAGAGAAACGAGATAGAGGAGAAAATAGAAAAGGAGGAGAAAAAGTAGTTTTGTACTTGTTTCTATTTATATGTTTATCTGGGAATAACTTAATTTTCATTTGTATTAATGTAGGTATATGACGTGATAGTAACTGCCTTCATCTTATAAGCATTTTCTTTTATTTTCTTTTGGGATACAATTTTCCTATTTATATAAATGATTCTTCGAAATTCAGCACATTGCTGACAGTTTTCACAGTAATATGATTGTTATATTGAACAGTATTTTAATCAACATAGCAAATGTTATTTCATCTTAGGTTCAGTTTCATGTGCATGCCTTCCCTATGTTATTGTATACATGCAATATAATTATTTTGTTAGTACTGAATGATACAAAATGACTTCATCTGTTGCAGTGGTATGTGATATTTATATTACATTTTTTCCATCTATATACAGGCCACAACATGCTCCCAGGATTTATTTTGCCATTTCTTGTAAGGTGTCAATGATAATGAGAAGTGAAAGACTGTAATTTCGGAATTTTGTTTCAATTTACATTTTCTAATATGAAGTTTTTGCTTATTTTATTTCATGACTTGAGAATTTTGAGGAAATTGCAAATGGTAGTATGGCAAAATTAGAATTGTTGTATGTTGATATTGTTATTGTTGTATCTCAAAAATAGAATAGTAATTTGTATGATATTTGATATTACAATCGAAACGATCTATTGTGTGTTTTGAGAAAAGTAAAATGACAAAAATAAAAAAAATCATGCTAACATGACCATCAGACACTGGTTTTTGACTATCAGGGTTCAATAGTTGGTCTCTAAAATCAGCTATCAGTGACCCATTTTTTACCATCAGCGTCCAATAGTTGGTCGCTGAAAACAGGCTTTTGCGACTGGATTTTAAACATGAGTGACCGAACATTGGTCAAGCTCCCTATGTGACATCAGCAAACAACTTTAGCGACAAAAAAATTGGTCTCTGAAAAAACATGAGTGGCCGGGATGACATCAATCAGTGACCGGTGACGTCATCACCTAAATATCAGTGACCATGTATTTGCGACCGGCTATCTGCGACCAAGTTTGGTGTTTGATATCCATCTGCGACCGGTGCAGTTATTATTGTCAGTGACCATAACCTCAGTCACTGATACCCATCTGCGACCATACGCAGTTTTTGTTTGAGCCAGCTGATTGGTAGGCGTGGATGATGCAGAGAGCACAATAGCTGCCACGAAGTACATCTTCATTTATGACAAAATGGAGAGTGCAGAAAATAAGCAATAGTTGGAGGAGGATAAGTGTTGGAAATTGATATCGGATTGTGAATGGTATTGGAGAGGAGTTTATATAATATTTTCTTTTATTATTTTAGAGGAGGATTACAAAGTTTAGAGTACAAAGTATTTGTATCTTTTTTTTACTCACGGCTCATGTGTACACTGACCTATCTAGCCCTTCACCTATTTATAGATTTCCAAATGTCGGTTATTACATTTTCTAGAGTATCTTGATACAAGAGTATAGAAGCTTCTAAGTACAATATATTATAGCATTTTCTAGTACATTCTATTATAGCCCACCATATAAGTCGGTCCATCTCTTGAAGAATCCAGAAAGTAAATATTTGGATTTGGGCCTTCTCCAATTATTAATTGGGCTACATCTTCAAAGTTGGTGATGTAATTTCAACAATAAGAACTGTTTGAGCAAGAGTTTGATCTACTGCATGCAATTGGGCCCATTACGTGTGAGCAGGAGGCATTGCTAACTGACCTTCGCATTTCACAAAACATCTCCATTTCACAAAACAGTTCTGAGGAGTCTAGACCACCAAAATGACAAGATTCAAATCTTAGCCTTCAATAAGTTTTTTTGTTTTGACTAAAGTATTCGTCTAGTCAGTTTTTTTTTGTTTTTTTTTTTTTTTTTTTTACCAGTGGACTCGATTGAAAATTCGTTCATAACTAAATTGATCAGGAAGTGGAACAGAAAAATATCATTACAATTAGCTAGATTCATACATTACCCCAATGCCCTTTCCTTTTCAATTGATTTGTACAGGAATATTGTCGTTCATGATTTATTTTAACTTCGTTCCACTCATGACATTCTAATTGCTGAAATTAACCAAAAAAGGGAAATTTCAACACTGGGTGAAATCTCAGTATCAACAGAATTATAAAACACCATTAAAGAACTGTCAGCAAATAATTCGAAATTTATATGTTATGCCTTAATTAAAACTTAAACGAGTTAACAGTGATCTGCACTGGTTCTAAACTTCTAATTTCAAGCCAAACAATACTTTCATAGTTTCCTACAATTTCCCGAACTTTAAAACAATCTTAAACTTTTTCTCCAAACTCAAATCGTGAAGCTCATAAAGAATACTGATCAGACAACCTCATTTCATTATCTAATGTGAATATATATAAGAACCATTCTACATCTATCAACAAAGATATTAATCGATAAGCTAAAATAAGAAAATACAAAATCACAAACAAACTGATAAAGTTTCCTACCATAGTTTGACGAGTCAAGCACGGACTGGTCCCAAATGGACTACTGCCAAATGCCACCAATTTTTGCGAGATTTCATTCGAGCCGAATTTTCCGTCGCAGTGTGCATTGAAATTACAGGATTTACAAATATGCCAATTCAATTTATAATTTTCAAGAGAATGAAAGAGTCCGATCATAGCGTTAGCCATCAAATTATATAGAAAAATTTTACATCCAAAAATGATTTATGTTCACATTCCGAGCAGAGGTAGACCAACTTGCGGTATTTATATTTACACAAACAATAACATAATAGAAATGTAGATATTAAAATCATAGCCAGTCCACATACAACGTCTCAAGGAATAAATGTAGATATTAAAATGGAAATAAGTACCCAATATGGTTAATGGTTAAAATATATCAAATTTCAACAATAAATCCTAACATAATAATCCATGAGTGAGAATAAAATTAACCCAACTGGCAGAAGTAACGATCTATGTTTAAGTGATCTCATATCTAAATATGCAGAAAACGCACCTCAATCTGGTCTTAAGTACAAGAAATTAACATTAGCGAAAACAAATAGGTATATTTGTAATACTGAAATTTCTTTGGAAAAACACTAATCACCAAAGGATTTAAGAAGGAAGTCACATTAGACAGCTGAACTAATATCTAACTAATTAATCAAAAATCTAAATTAAAACTTAATTAAACTTACATGGTTGTTCATGCATAATTGATATCGGACAGTTATACCAAACTAGGCACAAACCAAGTCGCTACATCATCAAAAGGGCAATGCAGCACCTCACTTGTGCCATCCCCTATGTCATATCTACAAAGATATCGCCACTTTTTCACGAAGTAAATACAATTTCCTTTGAATCCAGGAAAATTGCTCGCACAGATCGATAACCCACGATAATATTGCAGAAACAACATTTGGTCACCTATATCGGTAATTTTCATCCAACATGGCTTCCCTTCTCCATCACCAAAATAAAGATAATATATATCAAAGTGGCAAGGCTCTGCCTTGGAATGATGGAACAATCTGAGTATCTTTCCGCCAGACACGACTATAAATGCGCGACCTATTAAATGTGGGTTTGTGTCCTCTGGTGGTGCGACTTGATAAGCCAATTTTTTTGTTGCAATATCAATAACATTTGTAATGCCAGTAAAATTGTTGTTACTGAAATATTGTCCCATATAATATGCTTTACCACTACAATAATCACCGACTCCTTCTACATAGACCCAATCATCAGCCTTAGGTCGCCAAAAAGCTAACAAATTAGTATGTCCTGACACAACGACAATATCGCAACCTTCAATTGGATCTAGACCAATATAGTCGGGGAGGAACCCATGCTTAATATCGGGGACATATATCTTATCTTTAGTAAGAGGATTAAGGAGATACCTCTCAGAACTTCCCAGGTGATATGAAAGTAAGTAACGACATCCGGGGCCATTGAGCCTTACATGACAAGAATCTGGAAAATTGATAGTTTGAACTTTACCAGATGAGAGGCAGTAGAAGCGTATAAGATGATTTTCACTGTGTTGATGCTCTAGAAGCCAGGGGAGTTGTGGGGGAGGATCATTGATTGCGGCTGATAACTGCCAGCTCTTGCACACAGCACGGAAGCGTATGAAATCAGAGATATCTGGTAGCTTTTTTGAGAAGAGATGGAGAATGTCTTGTGGAAGTTCAGACCAATTTCTCTCCCCATTGGTAGAATTTTTAGTCTTTTGCTTGGGCATCTTAATTTTGAAAGAAGGAAACAAATGTAATTAGTATTAAAAGGGGTTTTAAAATTTGGTTTTTTGAGGGTTTGGGGCTCACAATGCATACAACATGGGGCTGGTAATGGGCATGCTTTAGCTTCAAGCTTTGTCCAGTCCAGTAGAACTTAGAAGAAAGATCAAACTTGGATTTGGCTTAAACCACTCAAGTAGTGCCGGTGAAATAACAATGCAAAATATGATCAACAATGTTCATGCAACCAGACCACCATATTAGGCTAAATTAGTATAGCTTAAATTAACCCTAAATCAATGTGCACAAATAACAAACAACCATCTTCAATTATTCAAGAGAGAGAGAGGAGAATGAGCTGGTAGCACACTTGGCTAGGAAAATGTTTGAGGACTGTTGGATACCCAAAGGTCGGGAGTTCGAGCTCCTCTCATCACATTCAAACAAAGAGAGAGAGAGAGAGAGAGAAAGATGCCTTGTTGAGTTTTTCAGATGTGGTATGCTTTATGGCTCGATGTGAGAGGAGCGGGCGGAGGATTGAGAGGCTAGAGGAGGAAACGTGGGAGTCGGGGTATGGATATGGATATTTTTAATTCCCAGGCACAAGTCTAAATTTGAAATTAATTCATAGGCCGTCCATCACTTCGCACCATGCTTCCAGAAATATAGATATTCTACTGTAAAGAGTATGTAAAATTAGATACAGCAAATTATTTTCGTATTTTTCAATCTAAATAATTACTAAGTTATAAAACTTTTTTTTTAAATTTAGATTCTTTATTTCTCTATTATTATTTTTACTAATTTTATTTTTTTTAGTTCAAAGGAATTCTTCTTTTAGTTGCAAATCTTTATTTATTGTTTGATACATAGATGGATATTTTCACTTCATTCTAATTTAAATGAACACCTTAAATCAGGGTTATCAAATCATCAACGCAATTTCCTTTGAACTGGAGAGCAATCAAGGTTTAAAGCAAATTAATTTGTGGTTGTGAGAAAACCATGTGTTAACTAATTATAAAGGTCACATTTTTGTTATCAATTCATTTAATGTTTTGAGTACACTACACTCTACAGAAGCAAAATATTGGGTGAACAAATTGGTATTGAATTTTATTTTTGAACTCATGCATTAATTGTGGGTACGATATTATACTGGCTTCACCAAATTTTAGTTATTTTCTAATTAGTTATTTCTTTTCTTGGCTTAATTGGTTGATATACGAACTAGGCTAAAAGATTATACTTCTATCGAACTTGAATTAGTACTTTGTTGACTGTTTGGTGAGGTTAACATTGTTTGTACCAACCAAAACTTGGTACTTTTTTTTTAATTGACATTCGTTTAGTCTATGCACCACATGTATTTGATGGCTTATTGATCGGTACAAATAAGTCTATGTTATTACATAATTACACTACCAGTTGCTATTGCTTCAAGATTCTCGTCTTCGTTTAAAACTTTTGCATCAAAATTTGTGCGAGTCTGATGAATACCCGATAGCACTGGACGTATCCATTCCTGACTAGGTTTAGGGGTTCCGGCGTAGCTCCGGTCACAGCAACACTCAGGGAAGACATGGTTGGCATCGTTTCAACATCAGGCATATAATGGCAGCATTGTCGGCGGCTGGCGGTCATCAGGGCGGCGGTTTGCGGCAGTGGCTTGGTATATCGGTACCGAAGGCATCATACTCGGTTTCCCATCATATTCTCAGGTATTTTCTTCAGTTAATAGGCTATTTGACATCGCATTAAACATATGAGGTTGTTGGGAACATTGATTTGGAGTTTAAACGGGTTTGGGCATGATCCTGTTTGAAGGAGCCACTGTCTTGGTACCGAGTCGGTACCGGTTAGCATTGGAGTTGTCCCAAGATGAAATTAAAATTGGAGTTGACTTCTGATTGGTGTCAGACATGTGTCATGAACAAGATTTGACATATAATCTTGAGTGTGCACAACTTTGGCATTCATATACATTTCTGATTTTTTTTTTTTTTAATTTTAAAATATTTTTAAGAGGCATGCACATATTATTATAATCTGTTAAAACATGATATGTCATAAGTCATTAGGTGAATTTTTATACTTTTCTGAAATTTCTTTATATTTTTGATGATTTCATGAAGAAGGGTATGATTGTCCATGCACCAATATAAATTTTGTATTTATTTTGGATTAACTTCAAGATTTTATTCTGATAAATATATAAGTCAAATTGGTATAAATTTATGTCCATTTTCATTGGCTTGGAATTTAGTTTCTGAATATATATATTTTTTTTGTATTTCAGTGCCATTAAAGGATTGAAAAGGTCAATGTGGCTCTCAGGGGTTCATTTTCCATTTTTGACAGTATGTGCATACTTCCTATTTTCAGAATCTGAACTTTTAAAATTCATATAAAATTGAAATAAAATTCAAAAATTATGAAATTTGTTGGGATTTTGAATATTTTTTAATCCTTTATCTGTATGTGAAATCCATTTTGCAGTTTGGTCCTTGCATTTGTTTTTATTGGTCTGTCAGCCGATATAGGCCTTTTAGGGCATTTTGATCAATTCCACTGTACCAGTGGTACACCACATGTGTTCTGGTACTGAGTCCATGTTTGGTATGGTACCAGGGATTGTATAAAAAGGTTCTAAACTATGCAGAAGGTCTGGTTCAAGTGTATGACCATATTCAGGTGGCGTCAAACCACTGGTTTGGTACTAGTCAAGAATTAAAATCGAATTAATGAAGCTCCAAGCTTAAAGAACATCAAATAAACATTTGCGAGGATTGCCAGAGCCTGCACTTTTGCAAGGAGACCCCTGGTTTTCTAAAAATTGCATTTTTGGTGCTCTTTTCACTTTAACATTGGACTAATCATCAAGACTTCATGGTGTCAAGAGTATGAGTGACTTGGCACAGCATGTCATTTAATTCCTTTTGCATCATGCAATCTAGTGCATATGACTTAAGCATGGCCTTGCATCAGGAATTAAACTGTCACAAAGTGCATATAGGTCCATCTTAATTAAGAAAATAGTGAGAGAAGCCAGCTAGCTCAATCTCACTGCCTTCATATTTTTCATTTTATTATTTCCCATTTTTTTATTTATTCTTTAGTCTCTTAGGTTAAATAACTTTCATAATTCAGATGCAAGGGGAAGCCAGCTGGCTCAACCCTCACATCTTCATAATTTCCATTATTTAATTAGAAACTAAAGAACATTGTTTTAAAAGAAATAAAAAAATCAGAAAATCAGAAAAAGGGAAAAGAAGAAAAGAAGAAAATCGATTATATACATAGCAATTATATTTTTTTAGTAGTGGTGATTCAAAAACAGATCTAACCTACGTGCTATTTATATTTTTTATATTGTATATTTTTTGTTTTCAAAACAGTGAAGAAGAAGAGAAGAGAAAAAGACTTTGATCATCAAGCCTTGTGCTAATGCACAAGGCTCTCCCTTTGTTGCTTCAAAATGACAGATTATAAGAACAAAATAGAGAAGCAAAGAAGATCAAAAGAGAAACCAAGAACAGTAAAGGAAAAGCAATAAAATGCAAATTTTTTAACTTGAAACATTTATTCACCAAGGAAGTTAATACATATCAAAGCCTTGAAGGCTTTACAAACTATGCTATATACCTATCAAATTGTAGAAAAGAAGAAACACAGAGCTTTCAACTTTGAACTATAAAGAACTAAGCTAAAATGCTAAAAAGCTATATTATGAGCAAGAGGAAAAGGTTGTATATGAGCTTTTCAGTAGGTGTGGTATATGGTTTTTCTCTGTTATCTGGATGTGTCATTTGCATAGGCATAGGGTGCCCTTATATAGGCTATGAGCTAGGGTTTAGGTTGCCTCAGCTGTGCTTGTACCATTATGCCCTTGAGGTGCTCGATCAAGGGTCAGGATCATCCATCTTCATATCATGCGCCATTGAAGGCAGGAATTGCATAATCACATTTAAATATCTTCACATTTATGTGCTGGAACATTTCTACCTTTGATTTGATCTCGGGCGTTGCACATACCATCAAGACCCTTGATTAACCGGCCAAATAAGGCATGGTTCATTTAACGTGCTCTTGCAACTCTGGAACCGAATCTTCTATTCTTGTCATCATCCATCCATCATGTAACACGTGCCCAGGGGACCATCTGACACCATAACAGCTATAGATGCCGTGGTGTGCTATGCCGGCAGTATATCAGGCTTAACATATTACTATCTTGATTACTGTGCTTAGGCTATGCAGAGGAGGCCAAGTGGCATCGCACCACCTCCCTAGAATGCATATCGCTATTAACCCGGCCCTGACATGGTACCGGTTCATGGTGCTTCCCATAGCATCGTAGGAACCCTTCTAACATCATAGCCAAGTCTCATAATCTAATTCCTTCTCTACCTCGAGTTACCACTTCACCATTTCCTTCCTTCTCAGCTCTGATTACAGCTTGAGAGAAGAATTTACTCGTCAGTACTTGAGTAGAGCGAGGAGAGAAGAGTCTTGGGTTGATTTCATGCAA